>VYXD01006823.1:1332811-1387199 GCA_013397195.1 Hylia prasina
TATTTATATTTTTTTTTTTTTTTTTTTTTCCCCAGCAGAGATTTGGCAATCACTGTTTTCCAATTTCTTTCACGTTTGGCCATCTGGAGCTGAGCAGAACTTTAGTCACACACGTTAACTGTGTGAAGTGGAGCAATGCAGCATGTAGGGGAGGACAGATTCAGCTCTAAAGTCAGCACAGTGGAATTAGCAAAGTTACATTAGGGTTGCACTGGGTCAATCAGGTGGCTGCTTGCTATGTAGGTTACTGAGAAATGCCTAGGTGTTTCCTCAGCACTGAGGGAACTTGGTGTGAGGGTGCCTGAGATGCCTGGGTTAAATTGCTGCACACCAGTCAAATAATTTCCAGGGTTTTTTCTATCCTGGTTAAACCAAATAATAAGTATTTCTCTCTTGGTAATGCTCTGTAGGGCACCTGGGACCTGCAAAAGGCCCAGAGCTGGTGCTGACAGAGCCTACACTTTTAGGGTGGATTTAGGGTGTGTGTTATTCCCTAGGTGTCTCCCCAAGCACTATGTTCCTGTAGCTCTCTGCCCCAGCTTTTCCAGAAGGGATGACTCCAAAATCAAAAGTTAGTGAGCACAGTGGTATTAGGTGGTTGATTGAGTCACTGTTTCTTGTGAATTGACTTTGTGTCCTGAGTACAGGGGATGGCATTAGATAGAGTGGACAAGTTTCCTTGTGTAACAGTACTTTTTTTTCCTTGAAAATGAGGCTGCCAACACACTTCTGGACAAAAGTGTGTATTCCACAACATTATTATTGGTGAGATTTCCTCCTTCTGTGACTGTGATGTCCAGCTTTTCTCTGGGTCTCGTGAACAGCCCAGAGGTGCTTTTTATACCTCCTGGAACAAGGCAGTGATGGGCTTGTGTCTGCAATCTGTTGACTATAAAATCTTGTATACTTCTCCACCTTGAGCTGGGCTGAACCGTTTGAGCTCAATGCTGTGTTTCAGTTGTATCTCCATGTAAGGCAGAACATTATTGTCACAGTGCTTTACCTCTACCAAGTTGTCCCCATGAGTGTTTTGACAGAACCCGAAAGAGGCCATTGGGGTTTCTTGAAGAAAGAGTCTGATTAGGAGACTGGGAATAATGCCATTTCCAGGAGTGTGAACTCCATTTCTGTTGCTGAAGTCCAGGTGTGCAGGAATCAAAGCCTTCTGTTGCTGCTGTCTGCACATCAGGGGTGTGATTGTAATTGCCATATGTCACATGACATAACATCTTTAATTGGGATAGTTTGGAGCAGTACAAGGGAAGTCACAGTGGCTCAATTGCCAGCAAAGGACCCCCGTGTTTTGGTGATGAATTGACTGAGCTGAAATCCCAATCACCCTGACTGAATTGCTGTTATTTCCCAGGCTCCATAGGAGCTTGGGTATGGCTACTGCTGCCATGGTTATGCCTTTGATGTGGTTTTAGACAAGCTCCTGAGATTAATTTCAGAATTCCTCTATCCTTCTTGGTTGCATTCTTGCAAATTGCTTCTCAGTGTGCTGTCCATCCTGTCACTGAACATTTTCTCCATGTGTGGCATAGCTGTACAGAATGAAAACCAGCAGGATTATAAATGTATATGGTGTCAGGTGTTACCTCGATTTTGTTAACATGTAGTTTAGCTAACACCTGGTGACTTTCTTTCCTCTTGGCCTTTTGGTTTCCCTGCTGAAGACAGCTGCTCAGAAACAGCTGTGTTTGTCCATTTTAGAGAGCTTTGAGGATTAATGATTTTAATGCACAGTACAGTAGAGGAACTTTGTTAAATCAGTGTTCGCTCATTTGGCGACCAAGCTCTTTAATAATTAAAATGTTTGCCCATAGCGGTTTTCTGCCTTTCCTGATGTCCAAAAGAACCATTCTTGACTTGACACAGGTGCTTCTATTACTGTGCAGATGATCTGAGGGATGAGTTTAACCACTGCCATATGGGGGTCAGGAGCTGTGGAACAACTTCCCTTTTCAGCTGCTCTGAAAAGTGCTCAGGAACATTTCAGAAGCTGCTGTGCAAAATCACCTCTCTTATACTTCCAAGATTTTTAGATTTGCTGTAGAAGAAATGTTAAGAAGTGCAAATTATGGGAGGTGAAGATGTAGTACACATAGAAAATCAGGGAGTCCTTTGAGTGACACTTGTGCTATTGTTAGAGAAATCCATTGTAAAGTATCTGCTCAGCAGGCATTTCCTGAGACTTATGTGTACCATCACTAATGGTATTGTCCGACTGGGTAATGGTAAATGCCTTGAAATCAGTAAGTTGGGGAATGAAAATAATTTAGACAGCAGTCATGGAACACATTTTGAGGCATGGCCTCTCCCCATCATGGCCATCTGTTGTCACCTCTAAGTTGGCCTTTTCCTTTGAGTGTGAAGTGTCCAAGCCCATCCAGTGAACAGAACTGCCTGCTGAGGATGTGGCACAAATGAGGTGGCTCAAGGCCTTGTCTGGCAACATGTACTCTCATGGTTTAAATTCATACTGGAGTTTGCTGTGTGAAGTGGCTTGCATCACTAGATTTTGGGAATAAATGAGCCTGAATTTATGTTTTATTAAGATCTAATTTAAAATAGGTCTTTATAGCAAGTTACTGAGAGTGTGTTTCATGGGACTCGGAGCACCACAATGAGGAAGTTCTGTCTGTGTTGCCAGTCAGAGCTGACCCTAGGTCTGTGATGCTCCACATGTCAACATAGCCTTTCCTCAATGCTCCAGCTTCTCTCCTGCTCTGGGGTTCAACATTCCAGATTCCAATGGTTAGCATGATCTATGAGGTGCAGGCCATGATCTGGGAGAGGTTACATAGGAAGAGGCTGGTGTATCCAAGGGGGGTAGAAAGCACAGGTGATAGCATAACCTAGTAATGCTATGTTGTTTCTTCTCTGTCATTTAGTCCAGCACACTAAACATGTCTCCCATTACCTAATCCAGACCAGTGTTGCCTTATTTGTGTAAGAAGAATGTTAATGATGTTTTGAACGGGCTTAAGTAGGATTGAAGTGTCATACAGATGTGGGCTGATCCTTTGCGTGGGACTGTAGTCAGTTTTTTATCCAAACACATAGGTAGCCTTTTTGCTCAAATGTAGATAGGTATAAACCCCTACACTTCTGAATTAGAAATAAAAATTAAGTCTTCTTAGTAGTTTAGGGAATGTCAACGTATCTCTAACACACTTTCCTGAAAAGATACAACAGATATTTAACCACAGCATTTCATGATGTAAGCCTATTTATATTGAAGTGTCATGTGGTTATAGGGAAAAAGAGATTTTATTTTTTCTTTGAACAGCGTAAGTCAAAAGACAAAATTGAGTTTTCCACATTTAGTGCTTTAAATGGAGACATAATTAGGAAAGTCTCTGTGAAAGTATTTTTGCTCTTATCCACCCAGTCACAAATTGATATAACAGATGATCAGCTTGGAGAAGAACCTACTAAGGATAACTTACAACCAGAGATTTGTATGGAGGCTATGTTAGGGAGCAAAATAGAGCAGGTTTAAAGCTGTGTTTGGATGACCTTCAAATCCCATCTGCAGCTTCAAGTTTCAAATGTCAGCTGCAAGCAGATCATTGCACCAGAAACACTTAGGCAATAAAAGATCAAGAATGTCCTCTCTTTGCATTTGTTTCAGAGGAGAGAGAACTGTGTTGCCTCATTAGGAGCTGCTGTCTGTGGGTAGACTGATGTCTCTGGGAGGAATTGGGAAATCTTGCACACTAGGTCAATGCATCAAGGGTGGAAATGGAAGCATTTCCAATAGATAAGACAAAAATATTGAAATCCATTATTTTAATATAACTCCTTCAGTCTGGTGCTTGGGTTTTATGACATGAGGTGTGAATATCCACAGCTCAGCCATGAAGTTTTAGAGGGGGGCAGAAGAAAGCCAAAACTCCACTGGGGTAAAGCTAAGTATAGTCAGACAGCTTTATGGCTTCTTGCCTCCTGAACTGCAGAATTCACCAGCAAATCCAAAAGGCAGGCTGAAGGGAGAAATCTGCCCCAGTTCCTGTTTCAGTTGTGCACTTTCCTCTTGTGCTTTCATTGCTTACATGAAAGAAATGGGGATAAAGGGGAAGCATAATCAAGGCACTGTTACTTTAGAAGCAAAACGTTAGGTCAGAGGTTTCTGCTGGCCAGAATGATCCTGGAGTCGAGTGAAAACAAACTGAGCCTTAGCTGCCTCCAAGAGGCATTTGGCAGAACTGAAGGGTTGCTCAGAGAAGAAGCTGCTCTGAAGTGCTGTAAAAGCCTCAGAAGCTTTTAATTGTTACCACTGATGTCATTCAAGCCTGATTCCCACTGGAACTTCCTCTGTGTTAATTATGGTCATGAGGATGATAATTTGGCAAATGCAGCTGCAGTGTTGCTGTTGCATCAGTTAATTAATCATCCAGGCTGGATTGGAAAGATGTGTTCCTTTACTCTCATTATAAACAGCTGTAGAGAAATGCAAAGGTTTTGAGGACTGAAAAGTCCTTTCCAGCTGTTTCACAGTGTGAGGGCTGCTGGATCCTCAGACTAATGTGCAGGTCTTATGTGTCCATGTTTTCAAAGGCATCATGGTCCTTGTTCCCAAAAAAGAAACATGAAACACATCAAACTCTGCAAAAGCAGGTCATCTTTGTCTCACCAGTACAGCTTTAGGAAAAGGCCTTGTGAATTAAATTAATACAGCTTTAATAACCTTTTTAAATAACTTGCACAGGTGAGACAGATTCTGTTAGGAATAAACTGAAGATACTCAGTGTGGCTTTCTTAGGCAGACGTAGAGGGATTATTTCTGGGCTGGTTTTGGGACTAGTTTGCACACTCTGGTGATACTGATTTCACTGTAGGTTATTAGTCTTTCCTTAGTGCCTCTTGCTGACTGCTGCTTGAAGCCATGCAGACATCTGAAATGCAGCTCATAGGATTCCCTAGCAAAGCTGCAGCTATAAGAACGTGGCCTTTGGAGTGACCTCTGTCAGTTCACCCCTGCAGTGATCTGACCCTCAGAACTCTACCCAGCCAAAACCAGCACAGTCTCTTTATCTGGTCCTGTTAATCAGAGGGAATATTTATGGACATTCCTGTCTGAAGTGCAGGCTGCAGCAGCTGAACGTTATTTCAGCTACTCTTTGAAAGCCAGTGAGGTGACATGTATTTACATTGCTGAACTGGGTCACTCTTTTTCTTTGTGTAATTTGCTTCTGAACATGCTCAAGAGCAGAAAAGACACTTTTCTAACACCATTATTTGGTTGTTTAGTCAGATAAAAGCCTCAAGCTGTTATGTGTAATGTGCCTCACAGATCCACATGGTGACGTTTTAAGGCAAAAATAACTTCTAGAAATGTCAGCAGAGGTGAGAAATTATTATTTTTGAGCTTGTAAATTAAACTAACTGCACTAAAGGCATGTTCTTTGTATGTGGTGACAGAAAACAGTGATAAATATGCTGACATATTTGTAGGGGTAAGGATACCCTACAATCTTGTAATTATGTTCTCATTTGTTAATTAACTGATTTCCATGGAATTCTTGTGGAGAGGGGAGAGCTGTGTTTTATTAGTAGGGCACTGCAGAATTTGGTTTGTGTCCAGTGATTTTTCATGGCAGGCTTGTGGCTATAATATCTGTCTGTGTTGTCTGGGAGCACACCTGAGTCTGGAATGACCTTCCTGGTCTGATCTGGGAAAAGCTCTTGCAGTGCCCTGTGCTTGGAATATTCCCCAAGATGTAGTTAATCATGGTACAGATGACCTGCATTTGAAGTGAAAAATAAAAATGAAAGTGACCTGGCCCCCTGCCTTGTAGGTGCTGTGCTATCTGCTAGAAGGGCCCTGGTGTCTGTTGTTGCAAACCCAGTGACCACTTTAGATCTCATTAAGTCCAGACTTCCAAAAAGATATTGGAGAAAACTGGTGCTGCATTGCTTGAGCCTCTCGTAATCCAGAGCTGTCTTCATTTGCAGCTGCATTGCTTTAGATATGTCTTTCCTTCTAAGCAGTAATTTCCTTTATTAATATGAACATGATCAGGGTCAAGAGATTAAAAAAAAAATAAAAATTCCAGACCACTGTCCCTTCTTTGACACTAATCTGATCCATGAAGGCAGTGATTTTCTCAGTAGTGCCCTTTTTGGCTTGTTTGGTTGCATCCAGTTCAGGCCCCATGCAGTGAAATTGTACTTTATGCCTGAAGGAAACCTGACTCATAAGGTCAGGGGGACTTTGATACGTGAGAGAGAACTTGCCCAGCAGGTGAAGACACTGAAGACTCACACAGTGTGAAAATGCTGCCCAGATCCTTCTTTTGCAGCCAGACCACCTCAAGAGCCTGTGTCTGGCTGTGCTCTGTGGTAGTGCTTTGTCCAAGCAGAGTGTGGGACCACTGGCCATGGCCAAAACTGTGCTGCCAACCCTGCCTTAATTCCTACAATTGGGTTTTTTCCACTTGGTGTAGAGTGGTAGTGAAAATTAAACATGAAATGCTTTTCCCTGTGCTCCTTGTTTTAATCTTTTACTGTAGACTGCTTTATGGTATGTTCTTATTCTCTGCATTAAAGTTTGAAAATGTCAGTTGCTGAAGAGAGAAATAGTTTTAGTCATGGAACTTATAATTGCAGTCTTTGTTAAAGATCTGGATTTTGATTATCAGAAGTACACCTAAATGAAAAGTTTGCCATGTGAATTTAAGAACTCATTACAGAAAATTGGGGAAGAATAAAACCTTTTTGGTAGTGTTGCAGGATTTCATTATTGAGGAAGAAAAAAATGTGATAAATTACAAGGCTGATAAATTGTCTACGCGTAGCTTTTAATGTTAATTGGAGAGAAGGCTTTGATGATTTAGTGTGGAGGAGATACTTATCTTTTTTGCAACTGCTGATGGATAAGGTGAATCTTGCTCTAAAAAAAGCCTTTATATTGTTAGATTTGCACTGGGAAGCCCAGCAAGGCTGGGGTGAATGATGGGCATTGTACCAAGCACCATTTACACACTGAAAGATCAGTGCCTGCAGCCTTGCTAACCTAAAGAGACAGCAGAAACAGAGAAACAGTTTGTAGCCTTTAATTCTTTACTTATTTATTAATAAATCAAGCTATATAAAGCCTTTTTGCTAATTTGTGCTCCAAGAGGTTGTTGTAAAGAATGTGTACTGGCGGGCAAATTGCCAAGAGTTCATCAGAGAAGCACAAACACAGTCCATCAAATGGATTAACCATGACATATATTATAGGTACATGTAAGACGTTGGAAAGTGAGTGACAGACTCTGAATCAAGTTAATAAAATTCACTTTGCATGGCAGAGTAGTTGGCTCTTTGTTGCAGATAAATGGAGCTGTGCATATTTCAGGGAGTGCTTTTAATCAGAGGTATGTGCTGGTGGTGTGCTGCACTAGGAGGGTTGTGAGATACACCTTAATATGTCTGTCACGTTTTTAATTTTGCTGCCTTGATATTGCAGCCTGATACATAGAGAATCCATGTAAAACCAGCATTTTAAATAAATGTCTTTGGTTTATTCAGATCACAATGTTGAAATAAAACTGCACTTTGCCTGATTGTAGATCTAATGTTCCTGCTGATCTTTAGCAAAACTGCCAGAATCATGTAGACCATCAGTATCTATCAATATATTGATCTGTCTGTATTTTCCTCAAAAACTGAAAGTAGAAACTGATGTATGGAGGCCATTTGCCATCCTCAGATGGTGGCCACTAATTTAGGTCAGTTCTGAGTGTAAGTACTAAGTCTGTCAGATCTTAAATACGACTTAGCCGCCGGCAGAACGGGTGGAGGCAGATATGTCTGAACAGAGAGTGCCACAAACCAGCTCCCCTCGTCCTCAGGCACAACTGCTGATGGGCCTGGGGCAAAAGTCACACTGGCATTCATAGAACCATGGAATGTGAGGCTGGGAATTACCTCTAAGATCATCAACCCAGCACTGCCAAGCACATCGCTAAGCTGTGTCCTCAAGTGCCACTTCCACAGGGATTTTAAATCCCTCCAGGGTGGTGACTCCACCACTGCCCTGGGCAGCCTGTTCGAGTGCTTGACAACCCTTTCAGTGAGGGAATTGTGCCTAATATCCAGTCCAAACCTCCACCACTGCCACCTGAGGCCATTTCCTCTCCATCCCATGGTCCTGTGAATTGTTACTGGGCAGAAGAGCTCATCTGGCTGCACTCTCCTGTCAGGGAGTTGCAGAGAACCATCAGGTCCCTGCTGAACCTTCTTGTCTCCATGCTCACATCCCTGTAGCCACATCCCTGTTGGGCAGAATGTCTTGTTCTTCCATTCCTTGTTCACCCATAATTTTCCCATCGTCTCCAAATACACTTACAGTTTCCTTTGTGGCATCAGATGAAATGTTATTCATAAACTACATGTACTGAATTTTCCTCACCTAAAATTAATTATTCAAAAGGATTCAGGGCTACAGTCTGTTTTTTGTAAACTTTTTTCAAAAAGATTCTGCATTTAGATCCAAAGCCTGGGTTTAGAATTGTTTGGATCTCTGTTTTCTGTTAAGAATAACCACAAGTTGTTAAGATGTTTTTCCTTGCATATTCTTTTGATATGCCTCTTACTGATTAGATTATTATTTTTTTTTTTCTTAAGCAGTTTGTGACTTTTTATGCCTCATTGTTCTAAGATCATCAGGTTCTACTGGTTTGAGTGTAGGCACTGAACGTAACACGCCCTCGTTTAGTGGGAATTTCCCGTTTTGTAGCTGTATCCTACCCAATTTTTTTCCTGTGTTGCCTGTGTGTTTTGCACTGGATATCAGTGACAGTTGAGGTGGAGGGATCATGTGGGTATGAGACTGCACACACTGACCTCTCAGAGTGTTGTACCAAACTTTCTGAGCCCTCTTGGCTGGTTCTCTTTGGTTACTCTGAACAGTCATTCAGGGCAAGTGTTTAGCTGGGTAAATGTGGAGCCTGCCCACATCACTGCAGGGAGCTTTTGCAGTGAATCTCAGCCTCCTCTGTGCCAGTCTGCAAGGCTTTTGGATCTCTGGACATCTGTGAGTAGTTGTTCACCAGGTTTGAACTTGTGTCACTAAATAGTGGCACTTCTATGGTTGTATTTCCACTCAGTTTAATCACCCTGCTTTCATGATGTTCTTGTGTGCAATCAGTGCACACCTTGGTAAGAAATGAATGGATTTTCTGGCTTGTGTGTAGATACTGATTTGATTGGCAGTCTTTTAAATACTCATCATCCTAGTTGTGTATTTCTAGCTATAAAATGGGTTTGAATGATAGAAAAGTGAAGTGACTTATGGCCAGTGTCAGACATTCTTGTGTTCAGAGGAGCTTGGTGTCTGTGATTCAGTTTCTGAAGTCTTTTGGAGCTGTATCCACAAGTGGCCTAGCCCTGGAGCAGGTGAGCTTTGGTCTTTTCTGAGTCCAGACATCACAGCATTTTAATTGCAGTGTGTGAGCTCCTTTGAGCACTTCTGTTCCTCCAGCTGATGACTCTGGAATTACAGGCTTCACCTGTAAAATAAACAGGCAAGTCAGTTCTTCTAACAATAGCCTTATTTTATTTCACAGTGTACTAGATATAAGCAAAATCTTTAGGCTCTACAGATTTCTGCAGTTTTTCACAAATTCAGTTTAGTCTTGGTGTGAGGAATCCACATCCCAGCTATCTTTTCAGTGTTGTGCTTTTCTTTGACTCTCCCAACTCATTTAGTCCCTTTTCCTTTCCCTTGGTGAAGAGGGTCAGTGTCCCAGGGTCAGAGTAATTTTCTGCAGCATCTGTGTTTCTTCCCAGTCAACACTGAGGTGTCAGGGGTGAGCGTCTGCCTGGCTGGGCTGGTGCCCTCACCCTTCCCCTCTTATGAAATTCCTCATGATTCCAGGGGAGAGAGCAGGGAAGCTGCAATGGAAATGAAACACTGACACTTTGCTGTACTTCCTTACTTGATGAGTTAGGCTTTCCTTAGCTGAAATTGTTCTGAGGTACCAGATAGTGTCACACTGAAGAAATAGGATGGGGAAGGTGTCAAAGTGCTTGTGTCTCTGTTGCTGTAGTGGTATTTGTTTTCCTTGTTATAGTTCCTTTTTCCTGTTATCATTATTTGGCGTAATAAAAGCAGAAGAGAAGAAAAAAAATCAGAGTTTCAATAAATAATTTATAACAGTTACAGGTTTTTTTGAATCCAAGTGCATCCTGTTTCTGTGCTTGTGGTGGAGAACAGTGCGAGAGGGCTGGTTAAAATCACTTATATTGCTTTTCCTGTTGTCAGTGTGAGTCGGTGGCCTGCTGAGATCCTTCTTCCTGTGCCCTCAGTTCTGTGTTAACAGGAGAGAAGCAAGCAGTATTTTTTTGGATCTCTTGGTTTGGTTAAATGCACTGGCATGGATGGTATCCCTTTGCTCTGTCATGCAGCCATTTAACAGTAAATTGTTTCATTCCTCTCAGCAGTGCAGTCTGGAAACCTCCAACTGATTTGTTCTATTTTACTGCCAGTGCACAATTTCAGTGGCAGTAAGGGAGCAGGTCCCTTTTTGTTTTGGGTAGAGAAATTTAAACTGCAAGACAGTTTCACAGCAATATATTACATAATACTGCGCAAAGTGAAAAGTAATTAATGTGGAGGTGGAAAAAATACCCTTACTACTCAGTGCAAAGCTGGGTTGCCTTTCTGACAAAGATAGTTACCTCCTACTTCTTCATTTCCATGAGATGCTCTGTCAGGATCCCAATGAGAAGAAAAAAAAAATTGTGGAATTGTCTCTAGTCTTTAGCAGAATCTGGCAATACAAGCAAAAGGTGGAAGCTACATTATTCTGTCATCTCAGCTGCTTGATGTTTGGAAAGAGTGAGGAAAGAAACAAGTGAGAAAATACCCAGTGGTGCTTCATGAAAGCTGCAGAATTCTGCATTTTTCATCAGACCAGCCACATTCTCGTCTCATGCTGCACTGGAGAAGATTTGATATAGCCTTGTGAAACTAATGAATTTTTCCAGTATGGCTAAAATAGCAATGTCAGGGTTTATGGAAGTTAGGGAAACATCAGTCTGTCTATCTGCAGTTACTATTGTGTTACTGTTATTATTGCAGTGTAAAAGAGATTAAACTCTCCTGAAGATGTCCCCTGCCCAAGAAATTGCAGGCCTGCTTAATTTTCTCTGTTATACACTTTCTTAAGAGGCCTGTCATAAAGATTTGGTTTGAAGTAATCTCAGGTTATATGAGGGTATAACAACAAGAACAGAGTCTGGCTAAACCTCCTAACTGATGCTGATCTGACTTAGACAATGTATAATCATAGATTAAAAATACCCACAGCTTGGTTACACCCTAAAAATACTCTTCAAAGTTCTTAGCAGCTGTTACTAGAAATAGTTTACTATTGCCTAGGCGGTACAGTAGAAGCTGAAAATATAAAAACTAGGATTCTTTTTTTCTTTTAAATACTCATCATGATAGTCTGTGTTCAGATTAATATCGTTCAAGTCCTTGCTTTTTAGGCTACTTAGAAGGATCAAAGTGCCAGCTGAAAGGAAATAAGGAATGTGGCATATAAAAAATACAGTTCATTTCTATTGGTCAGTGGTACATGTTTTTCAGGAATATTTTGCAGTTCCAATTCCTTTGACTCAAACCAGAGAGTTCAGAAAAGAGAGGCCAACATGATCTATGCTGGTAACACATGATGAAAGATTAAGCCCCCTGGGATTATTGTCTTAGGCACCATTCTACATCCTCTTTCTGTGTCATATCAGTTGCTAAAATTATAAATGGTATAGATGAGAAAAGAAACATCTATTCTTTTTCCTCCTAAAAATATCAGGGTGCTCAGTTAAATACAAATGGGAAAATAACTCTTGGTTAGACTTTTAAAATCCTTGCAAGAGATTTTTGATGAAATCACTAAATTAATGAAATAAGTGAAGAAATTGAGTCTGTGACACTAAGCCAGCCAAATTCCTCGTTTTAGTGAAATTAGAAAATGATTGATTCTGATGTCCTGCGTGTAAGGTGAGAGGTTGCTCACTATCTTAAGACCATTGTAAGGCTGAGGAAGGTGCTGTACCTATATGTGGTATTCCACTGTTTTTTTTAACTTTACAGGAGTTTGTCCTAGCAAACAGATCTATGATACCTACACTATGACCAGCCTTGGGCGGGGCAGCTCAGCTTCTAGGACTCTCCAGACCTGAGCTGCTTTTCTTTCTGAAATAAATGCCAGTCCATATTGTCCTCTTGGGTAGCCTTCAAATCAGCTTTCTTTCTGGAGTCCTGCAAACTGTGTAACTGTCTGCATCACCAGGAATGCTGTCCTAGGAGTTTGCTTTTCTGCAGAAACACTTTTGGTGTCCTATTAAAAATTAAAAGCATTATAGTTAGAGAATATTAACATCAGTGCAGTATTTTTTGGTCTGAAAAGTTATGTACATCCCTTTCTTTTCTTCTCAAAGTTGAAGGTTTTCCTTTTCATTGTAAGAACTTACTGTAAAATCCAGAAAGGCTATATATATATGGATTTATATAGTATTGACATTTATAAAACAGCATTTTTCTTCTCTTATTTTTCCCTCAAGACCAAATTGGTGTATATGGTTTGGAAATGTCACTTAAATAATTTTTGCCTTATAACACATCTTTTAAGATATCTTATACTTTTCACAGGTGTGCATTCTGAACACAAATCCAGTCCACTGGTAGGTGTCCTATAATCCTCTCATTTGCCAACCCTCTAAATTCACTAAAATAAATTTTATTTTGTGTAAGTCTTGGCCAAAAAGCCCCCTGTGGTATACAGTAAAATCAAATGATGGCAAATGCGTTAATCACCTGTAGAACACATTGCTTCAGAAATAGCAGCATTAACTTTGTTACCACCCGCCAAGGACATTCCCCCTTAGCCTGTGGAAAAGGGAGTTGTGTTTGCAGGGCACAGACATGTCGTGGACATGTGCACATGTGGGTGGGCATGGACGTGGCATCCCTGGCATGAGGCCCTGAGGGGCTGAACGTGCTGTGACTGCAGAGTACAGCTCTGCACAGGCAGCTGCCACTGCCCAGGGTGCAGGGGCGGCCAGAGGGAGGGTCCAGAAGCTGCAGAGATGGGATGCACAGGGCACTTGCTGGAGGGCTGAAGTGTCTTGGCAACTGGTGAATTCTCCAGTCCCCTCCTGTCTCTCATTTCTCTTTCAGTGCTGTGGAGAAAGTGTGTTCTGGGTGACATGAGACCTTTAATTTTTTATCGCTGGTGCTCTTTTAGTAGCATTTACAAGTTTTCCATGTAAGGTTTCTAAGCTTCTGAATGTCATGAAGATGAGCAGACAAGAGGAAAATGCAAATTGTCTTTCATTTATTTATATGTTCTTCTAGACATTAAATCTTCATGGAATTCTCTTGTGTGAAACAATTTTGGAAACCTGCTTTAGCTGCTGATCTGTACCTGTGATGTCTGTGTCAATTGATGTTGCCAACACAAGAAGTGAAATGAACAGGCAACGATGTCAACAATATTGACTTACCTTTGATTGTCAAAGTAATTTTAATTGCTACAATTTATTTTAATTAATACTATTATTCTTTTATTGCTACCATTTATTGCTATTTATCTAAGGGCCTCAAATTACAGGCATGTAAAGTGAGCACACATTTTCTATAACCTCTTATTGACCTTTGTCTGATAGAAGGGAGAAGAGTGTTCTTTTCTGGACTATTTCTGATGCAGAACTATTTATATATTCTTTTCAATCCTCTTTTTTAAACACTGTCCAGTGTTCTGGTTGATTTTTTTTGTTTGTTTTATTTACTTATAAACTGTAAGTACAGTTAGCTTGCCATACTGTTCTAGCTCAGGGAGATCTGCCTTTAGTAGCAGTCACATCTTTGCCAAAAGATGACTTCACTGCTACCAAAATATTTGTAAGATTTGGGACTCTTTACAAATAATTAGTGAAGTTTGTAATGCTCTCTGGGATTTGCTGGAGTGGAAGGGTATAAACATTAAATCTGCCATTTGCATCTGTTTCATCTCATGGCAGACTGTTTCTCACTTTGCAGCAGAGTAGAAGCTTCATGAGACCTGGGACCATGGTAGACAGACCTCATTACAAGTAGCTGCAGATGTTCTCTAAACTGTGCAGTACATTAGGTAATCAATAATATTTTATGTGTTCCTATTTTTAAAAATATTCTTTTTTCTTAAGCCATTGTGTTATATTTCATATTCAAATGAGTGTAAGAAGCTTACCTTCTTTATTTTTGCAGCTGCATGCAAATGAATAGCATTTCCTTTACTAGTTATAAAAGGGATTTGGCAAAAGGCAGACTGTACAGAAGCTGCATGGTTAGGTGGTAGATGAGATGACATTAGGAAGATATTTTATCTTTTGAAAGTGTTTTTTGTTTTAAACCTTGCATTGCTTATACCCTCTTTATTTTATGCTTCTGAGTAATCATCAAAGTCATAAATGAGAGGCCTGGACTTTTCTGGATTTTTTACAGTGTGGACTCCATATCCTATACAACTAAACAGCCATTTGCTTATTTAAAAGAGAATAATCTTCATGGAGTATTTTTTAAGAAGATTTACTGCAACAAATTTTTCCATTTTGAAAGTTCAAAAGCCTGAGAGTTACAACAATGATGTGTTTAATAATTGTCTTTTTGTTTTGACAGCTATAGAGTGTTACTGCCATTTAAAAATCAAACAGAAAGAGTAGACACCTATGTTTTACTATAGAATTAAGTTTTAAAAAATGACAGAAGAAGCCAAGGTAAAACCTTACACTTTGTGTAGGAGAAACAGGCAAATTGATGGGGTCAGCCAAGGAACAGAAAACCAGAAGGATTTAGGAGTATTCCCTTGCTCTTGTCTGTCTGGTTAAATTGGGCAGATATTCCTTATGAGACTTTGTGTGTGTAGTTCCAAATGTTATTTTATCTTGTCTGGAAAATTCACCTGATGAGTGAAGATGTACAAGTTTAATGCCAGATTTATAAGATTTTACTTTCTGCTATTACAATTCCCTTGCTGTTGCCCCACAGATTTCCCAGGATGCCTGTAACAGGGAGGAGGATTAGGTGGATGTTAGCATCACTTTTCTTCAATTCAGAACCACTGACTTGCCATTGTTGATGACTCTGACTTCTCTCTCATTTTAAAAATGATATCTTTTAACTAGAAGAAATGTAACTTGCTTTAGTCCATTGCTACTGAAGCATGGAGCTTCATCAAGTAGTGTCATCAAGTGTGTGCCTCTGATGTGTGTATAATACAGCGTGGGGCTGGGACAATATGGATAATAATCCTGTGTCTATTTTCTCCAAAGATTTAGGGTATTTTTTTGGATTTCGATTTTCCTACTGAAAGCTGGTTTAAATGAATTTGGGTACTCTGGTAATTAGATTGTTCAGTGACAGTGCTATATGAAGTTGTAAGGGAGTAGAGTGGCATTTTACAAATGGAGAAGATGGAATACTAAAGTGTTTAAGTAAATACTCTCAAATTATTTTTCTGTCCATGTGTGAGGATTTTATCTTGAGTGTTGATTTAACAGAAATGGAATGGTCAGGGTGGGTCTTTTCTGACCCTTAAAAAAGAATGAAAAATATTTGTCTAATTTTTGGGGGGTACCTAGTAAGTTCAAGTACTATAGGGTTTTTTGGGTGCAAATTTTAGATAGAATTTGATTTTTGAGAGGTTACACACAGAACATCTTTAAGCAGATAAAGCCAGAGATTCAGTTATTTGCCTGGTAAATCTGTTTTCCATTTCTGTTGCCATCCCTGTCTTGTTCCTTTAGCACACTGCATTGCCTGTTTTGAGCAGTTACAGGAACAGCCTCAGAAATGATGTTTTATTTGGTGAGCTTTCTAGGTACACTTATCCAGTCCTGCATAAAGATTCGTTTACAGAAAAAAGTAGTTTAAACCAAATACTTTAAACAAGCATTGTCTATGTATCTGGGCCTGTCAGCCTTTTATATCTGAATAAATAATTCCTATTTAACTGAAGCTGTCTCTCAGAAATATCCTAAGATAAATCTGTGCCTGTGAGCAGCATTCCTTATCAGCTTTACCTGAACACTTGCTGACTGCTGATAAGGTGGAAGGAGGAGCAGTGTCACGTGTATTTTCCTTAATGCAGATGAACCCCATCACCTCCCATTTTTCCAGTGAAGGTGATAGGTACAAACGAGCTTGACTTTGAAACTGGCAAAGGCAGCAGCTCTTAGAAGATCTTTTAGAGATTGAGACTTCTAGTTAATTACTGATACAACAGAGTAGAAGAAAATATAACTTACTGTTTTCTGTTGAGGCCCCATCATGACAAATAGCATTTTACATCCCCCAGGCTTGCTTCTTTCCTTCCTTGTTTAGTCTTTTCAAGAGGAGAAAGTTATTGCAAAGTACTGGTGTACCAAAGCCAGTCAGTCTGGAGGCAGCACTTGTAACAAGTGTTTGCCTGCCCAGTGACAATGTGGAAACACACACTTATGTACAGGAATAAACAGATGTGATAGGGAAAGGAAGAGAGAAAATCCATTCCATTACACCATTACACAGAATATGTTAGTTTGAGCTTTGTGTTTTTAGTTCTCATCAGGGAATTTCTGTGAGGAAGGAATATGACAGATTCCTGGCCTATCAAGGATATTGACATTGGATATTTGTCAATTATGCATTGCAGCGTAGCAGTGAGCTCCTGGCGAAGGCGCTGGTTGATGCCATGTGAAATTAAGATTCTTACTGCACTGAAGTTCCTGAAGCCATTTCAGAGATCTGTGATCAAATTTTAATATTTTAGTTGTTACTTGTTTTCCTCATTCACGTTAAACTGCTTGCTATATTTTTAGATGTATCAGTAAGTAACTTAATGCAGGTAATTGGGTTTGGTTACTTAATGATGGTTCTTTCCACTTGTCTCAGTGTTTCAAGAAGTTGTATCCCATGTAACAGTTCTAGTCTTAACTGTTACAGTTTGCTTACAGAGTTACCACATTGGCTGGTTTATTTCCCGTTTTGTTACAATTTTACTGGTAGAAGTTATCCCACACCAGGCTGCTTTCCTTGAGCCCGTCTTCCTTAGGCTGTGGGCTTGCGAGTAGAGCACTCAGCAATATGACGGGTTGCTTTTGTTCTCACATCTCTTCATCTCTGCTTTTCCTCCCTGGGATGTCTTCAGTTTTTGGGGGTTTTTTTGTCTTGAAGAGGAGAGGGTTATCCACGTTTTTCTGAAAGTCAATATTGGACCTCTTTTCATTATATTACAAAATGTAGATGGAGAGTAAAACAAAACAAAAAGTTGTTCACAGTTAAAAATAATTATTTTAATCACAGGATGAAGTTCACAGGCTTCAGACAATCTGCTGTGTTGTCAGGGTCTGGATTTATCCCCAAGCAACAGAGCATTGGCAAGTCCCATCCAATGGGTCCTCCGAATGTGAAACCCCTCCTGCTCACCAGAGTGGGAGTTCTGTGTATCAGGAATTTTGTGTCAGCCTGCGTCACAATGCACTAAAGGTTGTAGAGTTGTTTGAATTCTTTGGGACAAATGGTGCAGTATGTATAATTCAGAGGACAGGATGGCTGGCACACACTCTGTAAGGCAGCATAAAGTCTGCTCTGTTTCTCTTTCGTCTCCTGCACTAGTGTTACATAAGAACTTTCAGGAAACCTACAATTAAAGGAGGCAAAGCACTTCAAGTACTTACAGGTTTTTGTCAGTCAGTGTTAGACCTAAGGCAAGTAGAAACAACCCTCATTTTCCAGTGCACATTCTTTTTAACATTTTATCATGGCGTGCCCAAGATTCCTCAAGAATTCTGGCACAGGTGGGATTTGATCTCAGACATCCTGGATGCCACTGCAGGCATTTTGTTACCGCCTCCTTGCTCTTCCCTGCTTCACTCCTGCTGCCTTTCTGCTCACAGCTGTGTGCTGGTAATGTTGGCACTTCCACAACATCACCTCTGGGCAAAGCTAAAGACAAGGAGAGAGAATCATGGTAACCCCCTCCCATCACACACCCTCCTTGTGCATGTATATTGCAAACCCATAATAACTAAAGTAGGTGGCAACACAAGGATAAACTCGCCCCAGTTTCTGCTGTTCCAGGTTTCACTGACAGCACAGCCCAGTCTCTGGAGTCCCAAAGGTTTACAGTCATCTGAATTTCAAAGTAACTGGTGAAGTCTTCAGTCAGCACACAACAGTGGGCTGATTCTCCTTAGGAAGTCAATGTCACACCAGCTGGATCAGTGGAATGCTGCTCAGTTCTTCCACTGCTCATCACTTCAGGCACGAGTGATAAATAGATTCTTGCCACACATAACAAAGCTACTCCTCCAATGAGGCAAAAAGGTTGTCTGACTAATTCTGTTCATTTAGTAATGCTGTAAGAGAGCAGAAGGTGACTTAAAAATCGTGATCTTAGAGAAAACGTGACATTTGAGAAAGTGGAGAGTACTGCTTACAGCCTGTTGTGGAAAATATTAGGAAGATGCTTGGCAAGCAGAGTGAGTTTCTTCTCAGCTTGTTTTGCCTCCCATCTGTCTGTTTGACTTTGTTCCACTCTGCAAATGTAACTTCCTTGCATTGTCAACTCGTGAAAGGGTGTTTGAAGGAAATGGTTCATAAAAACTTCATTAAAGGTTTGGAGGGAAATGGCAAGAGCAGTAAATCTGTCAAAACAAGTTATTCCTGTCCACAAGCGAGGCAGCTGGCAACCCTGGTTATAAGGAAAACCCTCAGTGCTCAGTGACTGCTACCAGATCCTTGAGCCTATTCCCAGCTCTAAGCCTTGTGTAGAATGCAGGGTGTTTTGGTTCACTGCTTTGAGCTCCTTCAGTAGTCTCTGTGCACAGTCTGCACTTGAGGAGAAGCTGAGGGCTGTCGAGTGCAGCTCAGATCACAGCTGGCAGCATCTGCAGCATTCTGCTGCCTCTGGAGCAGGTCCTGATAGATGCGTCACTTGCTCCTGCTGCGTTTTCTGATCTGAGGCAATGGGACCCTGTCGTCCCTGACCCCCGTCTCCCTTGTCCCTCACTGACCTCCAGCTGTAACCTAACCTTTCCAGGGGACTGGGAGTGGGAGGAAGGCTGCCCCTAGCTATTCCAAGGGTTGCCTTGCTGGTGTACACAAGGCTTTTGCTGCCAAACATTTGTGGGAAATACTACACTTTTCTGTGATGCTGTAATTGCAGATGGTACCTGGCTGTGCTGTCCCATGTGCATCAGTATAGTCACCAATAAAAAACCAGTTCTCTGGTAATGGGGTTCAGGGAATAGTGAAGTGGGATGACAGAAGGATTTTAAATATGATGGATTTACCAGTTGTTCACTACTCCTGTCACTGGTTTGAGACTTTCTGGGTGTGTTAAATGTGCTCAGAACTTTTGTGGATGTTACAGCCCTGGAGAAGAAGCTAAAATATGAATGAAACAATGCAAGTGGTCCAGGCAATCCAGTGTCTCTGTATTGCTTTCAGATATTACTAGCATATTTTGCCTTCATCCAAAACAGTGAGTTTTATAGCCAGTTACTTTTGTGTTAGAAGCAAGAATGTAACAGCCTTACATGAGAACATGTTAAGTTACAGGGAGCTTAGTGTAATGACCAGGAAGATATTGCAGGAATGTTTCTTTCTTTCCATTTGTTTTCCAGCCTCATAGTTTGACACAGTCTGATGGAGAGACATAGGAACAATTAATCCAAACTAAATAAAGAAGTGAATTCATAATTAAAGAGGCCCTAATTGATCCTAATTTATTCTTGCAATGAGCTAACTGAAACTGATAAAGGTCACTCTTATGAATGAGAGTGTCCACGAAAGGCTTTGAAGTAGTTTCTGTAATTCATTTCAGAAGTTAATCTGAATTAATTTTCTGAAATGTCTGCAGGCAGAAAACCCATTACAGTCTGTGTGTAAAGACTGCCAGCATTCAAAAATAATTCTGCCTGTCTACATCCTCAGTGCCACAGTAGGTAATTATTGTGAAGAGAGATCCACTGCCGTATCCCAGTGGGCTGTGTCCCCAGTGTCCAAGTTTCTCCTCTGTGGGAAACCATTGCCTCAAGCCTGCAGCAAGGACTAAGGACTCATTCTAAATCTGGTACATCTTACCTACCTCCTACTCCCAGTGCAGTAATTTACATTTGCTTTATCCTGCCTCTAGTGTTTGCCACCTTCACCCACAGCTGAGAGAGCAAGTCTTTAGACACTTTTTCCAACACTTGAGCCAGAATTATTCTGTGGTTCAGCTGCTGGGTGAGACTAATGGCAGGTTCCCCAAGGAACAAATGCACCACCTGGCCAGTGAGCTCCAGCTGTCTGGCTCTGTGCCTTGAGGGCCTCCTGTACTGCCAGATCTTGCCAGTTAGTCCTGGCGTGTAATTTTTTGTTGTTGCTGTTGTTCTTATTAGTGACTCAGCCAAGATTGTTTTATAAAAGCTGCATCTCCCTTTGAAATTCAGGAAGGCTGTAAAAAAAGGAGGAAAGGATGGGTGCATGGGAACTGCTCTGAGCTGTATGTTATGTTTGCTCTCTAAATTACAGCTTGAATATCAGTCTTATGTTGTACCTGTGCTACTCTGCCGCGTGGAAAAATTGAGAATATTCTGACAGGTTCCTTTCTCTGATGGTTGAAGAAGGATGTTTGAACATCTCTTCAAATTCAGGGCCCTGTCACAGGATATTTTAAAAGGTTTGTGCTGGTCATGGGCACTAATTTGGCATCACAGATCTCTTTTATACTTGGAGCCGCCTGGAAAAGGCCTCAGCTTTTATGGAGTAGTTCTGAGGAATATGTAGAGATAATTTTTTTTTTTAATTTTCTGTCCTGTCTGTTGCTAAGTGCATTGACTTCCTGAGAGCCTTAGTCCCTTGCTATTGAATCGATTGTTTCCACAATAGCACTGCCCTGGATCTGAGAGATCTGAGATCTGCTACAGTGAGATGGCACATTGGGGTCACAACCCAAGAGCAGCTCTCCATTGTCAGAGGCACCACCAAGCCACCAAGTGCTCTGGTACCTTATGCCTTGCTTGTGAAGCTGCAGCAGGCTGAAGGCTGAGCCCTTGCAGAGCTGTGTGGATGCTGTCCAGGGGCTGTGAAGGGCTGTGAAGCCGTTCCTGGCTGGCAGCAGCTGCCCTGTGCCATCAGTGCCCCAGCCTGGCTCACTCCCCTCCCTTCCCACAGCTCTCCTGGAGCACGGCAGGGCTTCTGGAGGTGCCTCTCATGGTGTTCTGAGGACACACAGATCTTCCCTCACGTGTTTGAAAAGCAGAGGCATTTGTCCCCAGTTCTGGAATAGATACCACCGTCAGGGAACACCGTGCTGTGTTCTGACCCCAGTGGGGCAACCAGGGACAAACCCTGGAGGTCACTTGGACAGGCAACAATGCAAGTTTGTTTGTCAGTCTGTGTGTGTTTTTCTGCAGAGACCTCACCGCTCCAGTGGGTAATGGGACTTACACAAGGAGTTTAAGTGAGAATTCAATTAAGGAAAGGTTTGGAGCCATCCTCCCCTCAAGCAGATTTTTCCTCAAATAGAACTTCTTTATTCTGAGCTGCAAATAGGAGTTTCACTGCAGGCAGCTCTGAAATATGCATTTCAGCCTCTGTATTATTTAGTTCCAGGACAGGACAGTTAATTACCTCTCCAAGGCACTGGAGCTATTTAAAATATTTCCAAGGTATTCCCAACTTGTCTCCTGTCAGCTTGCCTTACGGTAGTTTTATTCATAATGTGTATTCAAATTTATGAGAAGATGCCTCTGCATTTGGGTGTGTGTTTGTGTTGGAAAGGAGCATGTGCTCTGGTACAGCAGAACTGAGTAGGAAGCAGTGCCTTCTAGAGAGTCAGGATTTATCATCTGCTTTAACTGCATTATATGCTAGAAGTTTTTTATTTTTTAAACTACTTCAATGGGATAGAAACACTTAGGCTATTTTTTCTCCTGATTTTGATGTATTTTTACCCAAAAGTAACATCATTTGCATAACAGAGCAGTGGTTTTAATTTCTGACAGTGTAAAATGCATATTGGGCTGGAGGTACTGCTGCTTTTTTTCCAGGATTAGATTTTTGGTTTTCTTATGTGGTTATAATTGAAGAACAGTAAGAATTACTTCTGTGATGACCCAGCTCATTTGTTTACTTTGGGAGCTGCTTGTACTCTCAAATTTTCTAAATGTGACTTTTTGGAAAATGAGGATTTCATTCTAGAATTCCAGGAATTTCTGCTTTGCAAATTAATTTATGATCATACTGAAGAGTATGTCTGTGTTTGCTGAGACAGGTGACTAGAAAAGGGGAGTGAGGGAGGATTTAGTATGGCCAGATCAGAGGAAGATTTTAGAAGAAAATTCTATAAAATATTCTGGTTCCTCTTGGAATAACTTATGGGTGGCCTAGAGATGAAGAAAATAAAGTCTCATATCTTTGATACAAAAGAACCTCTCTTAAATGTGGAGTCTAAGATTGTATAGCATTTAAGCTTTTTGGTTTCTTTAGGTTTTTGGTTTTTTAACTGGTGGATAACCCCATAGTTCTTTATTATTTTAATATTTTAGATGATGAAAAATAATATTAATCATAAATTTAGTCCAGACACCAGCAGGATAATTTTCTTGCCAGGGTTTAAGTTTAAAAATAGCATTTGATCTGAAGCCGAAAATAATTCTGAGCTGGAAAAATTAGTGACACTGTAATAAAGTTATCTAGAAACTGAGCTTCCAAGAATATGTGATCCATGTAAAGGTGTCTACATAAAAAGCACAGTTGCTCAGAGTGGAACAAAGGATTTATGTTTCCATTGCAGGTGTCTTTAAGGAATGTGTTATTCAGCCTTTCCCATTGCTGATGGCAGACAGGTACTCCAGGTGGAATTTGTTTTGAGCTGCCTGCTTTGGCAGCACAGCTGACCTTGAGTGCAGCTTCTGATCCCTTTAGTGCACACAGACAGCCTGCTAAAAGGCCAGCTATTTGTTGGGTGGGGTTTTTTTTTCACTTTCAATTTGTCATGGAGTGAATATGAAACTCATGGTAAAAATTAGTAGAATTGGTGTGTGGGTGTCACCAGTGTGCATAAACTGCTGACTAAATGCTCAGTTAAATGCTATCTAAATTTCATTTGCTTGTATTAATTTTTGTTCTTAAAATTGTTCCAAGGGTTCTCAGAGGGTGAAGGCTAGGATTGTTTTCTGATTCATCTGGGATGGGTGGCTGACTGTAACAGCCCATTCTTTAAACAGGAAAATCAGACCACATCTTAGCTGCTTCTGCTCTTTGCAGGAGAGCAGCTTAATTAATAACAGGAGAACGAGGTGTTAAAAGGCCTTGCTGGTATCCCTTCTGTGAGTATAATAGGAAAAAGATGGACAGGAGGAGTAAGTTATTGTAGTAATAGAGGGGAAAGGGAGGAATTCTCAGCTGGTGACACAAGTGTTGATGGTTTCCAATTCTGTCTGGACTTTGGTGTGTAGCAGGGGTGCAGCTTTGAGAAGTGTGCTCTCTATTCTCCCAGCCACTACACAAAGAAATTGATTTCACATAGCATAACTGTAGTCAAACTGGGGATTATGGACCAAATGGGTGGACTGCAGTTTGTGGAAAAAAGGCTTAAAGTATCAGTGTCCAGCTAACAGCCTGTGCCAAGCAGAGCTTGATGCTCTGTCCAACATCTTCATCAGTGACCTTGGTGGAGGGGCAGAATGTCCCCTCAGCAGGTTCACATGTGACATCAGGCTGGGAGAAACAGGGCACTGCAGGGAGAACAGGGATGAATGCCATTCAGAGGGACTTCAGCATTCTGTAAGAACAGGCCAGCAAGGACTGTGTGATGGCAAAGACAGTGACAGTCGTGCACACTGGATGGGGTTGCCATTCTGGGAGCAGCTGGCCAGGTGGCACCTCTGCAGAAAAAGACTGGCAGGTCCTGAGGGGCAGGAACATGAGTCAGCAGTGTGTCCTGGTGACACTGAAAGCTTGCTGCAGAGTAGAGTAAGATTTACAAGATTTGGCAGAACATAGCTGGCAGATAGGGGAAGTAATTGGTCCTCTGTAATTGGTCCTTCAGTACTGAGGGCTTCCTCTGGTGTCGTTTCCAATTTTTTTCCTGTTTTACACTCACCCTCCTGTGCGAAAAGATGCTGACAAGTGAACAACTGCAGCAGAGTGCTGATGAGGGATCTGGAGCTTGGGGCCTACATGGAAAAGCTGAAGGCACTGGCTTTGTATAGGCCTGGGGAAGAGAATGCTAAGGGTGGGTACAACTGATAGTTTTAACTACCTGAGTGGGTCCATGTTTTCTGTATAAACCCCCTCCCACACTCTCCTTGGTGAATAGTGGAAGGGTGGAAAACAGCAGTCACAGAGTGCACCAAGAGAAATTCCAACTAAATAGAAGGAAATCTTTTTTCACAATGCACGTGTCCAAACCCTTGATAAGATTACCCAGAAAAGTTGTGCAGCCTCTGGAGATGTTCAGACATTGATGGAAAAAGGCCCTGAGTAACCTGATCAGATGTTGGAACTAGCCCTGCTTTGGGCAGAAGCTTGAGCTAGACACTTCCAGAGGTCCCTTCCAGCTGGATTTGCTCTGTGATTCTCTTTTAAGGCTCTGGCAATCTGATGGCAGTAGACTGCTGAATGTAGGGGCTCCTGCCCTTGGGCAATTCGACCTGCACACTGTGGCCTGCACTCAGTAGGCACAGGCTGTACTTTTTTTAGGCTGAAATCTTATCATCCTTACTCGTATCTTAAGTGACAGTAAGGCTATCAGTGGGCTGCTTGTAGAAGCAAGCTCTAGCCATGAGGGAGGATCTGACATCAGAGGAGTTTCAGCACTCATGTAAGCAGTGGTCTCCTCCTCCATCCCCCAAGCATTGCTCTTGCTTGTGAGGTCTCTTCCTTTTTAACTCTGTGCTCCTCGTGGTGAGTGACCTGACAAATGAGTGATGGTCCATGTGAATTTCAATATTTTTGGCCTCCTGTCCCAAGTGTAAGTCCTTGACAGATTTCTGCTTGCTGTAGCTGAAAATTTGGGCAGAATGGAATAAGGAGCTGCACTCAGATGAGCTCTCTGTGCTCCAAGTGTGTGGTTTATAATGCATGGAGCACTGAGTTACAGGAATAGCAATGTGGAACTGCCACTTAGACATGCCAGGTAACAGTGGACATGGCTCTCATTCTCTGTCCTTTGAAACAAAGGTGATAAATAAATAAATAGAACCACTGGTTCTGTGAGGTGTCCCTTGTGTGTTTTAACTGGAAGCAACTGCCATTGCCCTACTTCTAAAGAAAACATGCAGGTATAAAAGCATGGGAATGTGAATTAAAAGAATAAATCTTCCTTTCTTCTGCCTTAACAACCACTATCAGTTTTAATCCTGCTGTCAATTTTAATCCTGCATATTTCTGACTAACTTCCTTTACTGCTTATTTGTTAAATAACTGAGTGCAGATGCTCCTGAGATGTGTTACATTAACGCTTTCAGTTTTCTCAGCTTACCACAGGCAAATAAGAAAAAGAACCAAAACAAACAAACCAACATGACCTCCAACATTATTTACTCAAATTCACTGCTGGTTAACATCATGGTATTTCCATTGAGCCTATTAATGAGACAGGTTAAATTTATGCTTGCAAAAAACTGCTTTTGTTTAGGTTTCTGTATCACCTTGCTTTAATCCCACTGATAAGAAAGAAATTCCTAAGTCTAGAGTCACATCTCATATGTAGAAATACCAGTGGTGATAAAAATTTAATGAAAGCATTTTTAATATAATCCAACGGGCTGAGATAAAAATTGCCTTGCAGCAAAGAAGAAAAAAAAGAGCATCATTTGAATTCTTCCAATATTCTTATCTATCAACAGTGCTTAATACTTAAAGCAAAGGTAGGACTATCAAAACCTGTAACTTTTGAGATATTTCCCTTCTAGCAAATTTTTGAGTCTTGGTCTTTAGATATATTTGTGATTTATCAAAGCAATTCTAAGTTATTGAAGAAACAACTTCTTTTTTGGGGGGGCTACACTGTATATTTGTTCTCATCTTTAATATTTCCATCAGGTGCATCTGCACTTAAACCAAACAAAAAATGTCTTGTGGATTTTAGAAATTGGTGGAAATTCAGTTTTACCTAGAAAGACACCTTTGTGTGCTTGGGGACTAAGAAAAAGGATTTTTGCCATACAGTTGGAGTTTACTGGGGTGTGAATGACAGAGAACAATGCTGATGCCTTGTTTGATGACAGGATGGTGCTGGGTAGGTCTCTAAACAGGGATGTGTTGCTTCAGTTCAGTCAAAGAGAAATGTACCTGTCAGGACATGCATCAAAAAGTGTATGATACTTGTGAAAGGAGGAAAAGGAGCCAGTTTCAACAATGGATGAAGTTGTGACAAGGGAAGTTTATGAACATCCCATAAATAAATTTAGTATAGGAGCTAAAGGAAAGTTAATCCTACACCAGCTTTCCCATGGAACTTGCATAGAATCATAGAGTCTTTGAGGTTGGAAAGGACATTTAAGGTCATCATGTCCAACTGTTAACCCAGCAGTGGCACGTCCACCACTAAACCATGTCCCCAAGTGCCACATCCACAGGTCTGTTGAATACCTCCAGGGCTGGTGACTCCACCTGTCCCTGAGCAGCCTGTTCCAGTGCTTGACAACCCTGTCAGAGGGGAACCTGCTCCTGACATCCAGTTGAAGCCTTCCCTGGCACAACCTGAGGCCATTTCCCCTTGTCCTGTTGTCTCTTACTTGAGAGAAGAGTCCAGTTCCCACCTCACTACTCAACATCTCACAGAATCAAGTTGTGCTGGAGCTCCCTCAGGTTCTGTAGGGAGCTGTGGGGTGTTACAGCCCGTGCCTGCTGACAGCCAGATGTGATACACTGGCAAGTTCCATCCCTTCCTTCCCTCTGGGTATGATATTTTTCCTCTCAGTCCCACACCTCAATTTCTTATACAAAAGAACAGTGAACTCTTCACTTTAGAGATTACATTATCATACTCTTTTTCATTCTTGCAAAGGATGTGATGTCACAGAGGCACTGTTAAATTAAGGAAACTTCCATTCTAAAGACTCCCACCATGGCACGTGGGAGGCCAGCTGCTGAGGGTGGCACAGTCTCAGGAACCCACAACACTGAGTTTTGCTCACATCCTGGTGTATCATGTCACAGCCTGAGGAGCTCCTGAGCTGACAGTCGTGTGTGATGTGTTGTACTAAAAATCCTCACTCACATAATGCTGCTTTTGTTAAGGCTGAAGAAGAACATTTGCAATATTGACTTTTGCCTATCGCTGTTTATGCTGTGGGCTAGAAATGTCTACATTTTCATGCAGGATTTACAGAGAAAATTTGGTTTACTTCCCTGTGTTTCTGCATCTCTTTGCAGAACATAAACAGAACCCTACCTCACTGTGAACAATATTCAGGGCATAAGAAAAGTTTTCACTGACATTAAATAAGACAGTGGAGGCACTGTTTAAACCATAATCTTTTTCAAAACTATGCTGTTGTGCTCATAGTGGTGTACACTGAAAGTTGTCTTCAGCATTTTTGGTCTGGTTTAACTTGCTGTAGCAAACATTCCCATGTTCAAAATATCTGTGGGAGCATCAGTAAGCTTTTTCCATGGGCAGTCCTTACAGACCTAGGCTTTATTTTAATGTAATAAAGACCAATTTTTTGTTGTCTGACAATCATTACAGCTATTACTCATTGTGAATTAATCCCTCAGCCAGGCCTTTCATTTAGGTCTTAGCTGGCTTCTTGAAAAGTTGAGTCCTCCTTGGAAAAAAATTAAGTCTGTAAACATTATTTTGCCACTGACAGGATCTGGATTTTTTTCTTTTCTAGGAGAATTGTTTGGCAAGTGGATCACAGTTGAAACTGACTTGTATCAAAATTAGAAAAAAATCTGCACTCAACATCTTAAAAGCAATTAATGAAACAACAAATCATGATTTCAGTCCTGTAGTAAATAATTTAGTGACTCCCTGAAGCTGAAGGAAAAAATGGCAGAAAATTAGGATTCAGATTGTCAGCTGATGTAAACTGATCTCTCCACTAATCTAATCTCTTTCAAAAAGATAGAGGACTTTTTTTGGATCAGGAAGCAAAATCAACTGTAACTAACAGAGGATCTGGCCCAAAGTTATTTATTGTAAAGATCTGTGAAATGCCAGCCTCTGATGTATTAAAAGTACCTGTTTAGGCTTAGCACACTTTCCTTCTGAAAGAAAAACCGTTTGCTTAACCAACAAGATGCCAATAAAAAATAGAATTACAGAAAAGTTAATTAATGAGGTAATTCTAATACATCCTGTTTTGTTTCCTGGCAACAGAAAGCGTGTGACAGTCAATTGTCTGCCAAATATTTTATCTTCATGTTATCCATTTGTGACCCGTTGCCTGGAGCCTAAATTAAAGCCAAGTCAGGGGAAAGCAACCAGTATCAGCAAGTTTCCAAGCTACCTGGGAGCCTGGAAAAGCAGAGGGAGGTTCCATGTTCTTGTGGCTCTACAAACACTTAGCTTAGCTTAGGGAAAGGTGAATTGTTAAGTAATGGGAGGCTGCTATTTTAGTCTAGAAACTGTTCAAAGCTCAGTGTATCCCAACTGGAATATCTGTATTTCTAACAGGCGTAGATTGAAATCCCAGTAGAATTGACTCAGTCTCCTTCCTTCCTGCGTGGATGTGTTGGGGAGTGTGCAATTTACCCTTTCTCTTTGCCTCCTGATAATGATTGTGAGCACAAGGATGCCTGGGCTTTTTCACCAGGGCTGTCGCTGCCTCCGTGTGTGACCTCAGAAAATAACTTGGCGTCTGTATGGGTGGAATTTTTAAAACGAGCTGCCTAAAATTAGGCATCTAAAAATAAACAGCTTGTGTTCATGCAGATGTGAAGCCTGTTTCAGATTATTTTGCTGGAAAAAATTAGCTCCTGTGTTTTTTTACCTGTAAAACTGAGCGGTGTTGAGAGACGTGATAAAATATTGTAGAATCTTTGTGCAGAAGAAGGATGTAGAGATTTTTTTTTCTTCTTTTTCCTGAGGATATAAACATTTTGGCCTCAACCTAATCAAATCAAAACAAAAGCTCTTTTGGAAGCATTTCTTCATACAGCACTGGAATACAGGATGGGGCTCACTACTTCATAGTGTAGATTAATAAAAAGCAGGGACATACTCCAAAAGGAATTAGAAAAAAATGTGGAAAATAAGTGCATTAGTAGCTATTAAACACTGATCGGTGCATTAGTAGCTATTAAATTTTGCTGCAATGTGAGATTCTAGAAGGATCTCTGAGTATTTACCCTGGTTCTAAAGCTTTTTCCCTTAAGCACTTCCTGTTGCAGGTTTTAGATCTTTGTTTATGCCTTAACTAATTAAAATACTGTACAAGTTAATTGACGTTTTTAAAACATTGAGACCATCAAATGAAATGGATATGCAAGAATTTCAAATGATGTCTGAAGGGGGAGGGAGGATCTTCATTTAACTACAGAGATCCAGTGTTCTGCCGTTGGCCCAAATCTCTCTCATAATGAATTTATCTACAGGCTGCTGCACTGGATTCTGGAGATGTCTGCTGTGAGTAGCTCTGGGTTAATATAGGCCTCCTCTTAAAACCATGTGACAGTTTACAAAATGCTCTGGGATATCCTAGGATGAAAGGTACATAAATGCATGTAAAATGCTATAATTAGGATGCAATTAGAAACGCACAAGAAAGGAGTGTTTGCTTGGCTGCACTTTATATGTCTATAAAGTTTCATTTTTTCTGGAGCGCAGAAGACATGGCATAATACTTGTTCTAAGCAGTTACACTTGAAAATAATTGCTGTGTGCCAGCTCTGAGGAAGTTATTGTAAATTTGTTTCTGCTGCAAGGCAGAGACAATGACACTGATGTAATAATTTCAAAGAATGGAGCAAAAAATCTGGAGGAATCACCCCTGGAAAGTGTAAATGAGGAGAATTATCAGGAGTGTCAGTCTATATTGGGAGGTGAGGGAAATTGTTTGCTGAAACAGTCAGGGAGAGTCTGCTTGTAATTTTGCTCCTGTGATGTGTTGGTTGTGGCACTGTCACTTATGAACCAGCTCTGGTGAAGAGGCTGTGGCACCCACAGGGACTGTGCAGGGACATTTTCCATTATATGGGACTTGGAGTGATAAGAAGATAAACTATGAGTGAGCAGGGAAAGTTCATTTCCTTTGGTTAGAGCTTATTGATATCTTCTAGAGTCTCTGAGGTTTTTTTTTCCCTTCTGGGAGTTGGGGTTTTTTAAATAAATTATGTTCTTTAAACAGGAGGTGTGATAGGTAGACCTTTGGTTTGGGATTCACAAGACCCCAATTCAGTTTCTAAGCTGGGCACAGAGATTTGCTGTCCTGGAAAGATCACTCAGTTTGCCCAGTGTTTTCCTCTTCTGTAGTATGGAAAGAATATCTCAACAGGGATAAAATCTTCCATGGAGCAGGCTGAGCTGAGATGGTGTAATGTCACCTAGAAAGAAATTATTTTGAAACTTGAAGGAAAAACTGATGCCTTGCCTGTCTCCCACTAGATGCCGTGGGAATGTGCTGATTCACGCATCCATGGTTTTCTGAAGTGGCTGGTAACAGTCTTGATTAGTAGGTTTTCTTATAGTAGGTAGTTCATGAATGTGGGAGCTTCTGTTTGGGTTGTATGACGACTGCAGGGAAAAAAAGGGTGATTAAAAAAAAGGAAAATTGTACGAATGAACTTTTAAATCCAAGAAATGTCAGATTGTTGGTTTGTGTGATGGAGTCGTGGAGAATGCTGTTGTCTTTTTGTTTTTCTGGCAAGAGTGTAGTTCTGTCTATCCCTTGCAGCACGGGGATTGATTATTCTCAATCACTTTGTAGGAATTACAATAAGCCTGAGAACTGTGTAGGAAGGAATAAACTAAATCCGATGAAATTGCTGGAGAACTAACAGCCAGAAAGTCTCAGCTGGGCTTTAATAGCCAACAAAAACATCTCTCTGCTGAGCATAATAGACTGCAGTATTTCCAAGTATTGTCACTTGGCAAGATTTATGTGGCTTTTTTTGTTTTTTTTTCATGAGAACAACATACAGTGTTTATGGCAGCACACTGGCAGACTTCAAATACTCTGAAATTCCTGGAGACTGGACCTTCAGCTTTAGGAAGCAAAAGATCCTGAGATGGGACTCAGAACTTGTACAAGGAGAAGTGATTGTGGTGTACAAGGTGTGATCAGTTAACTGGGCATGAATGAAAGTGAATATGTAATCATATGGATTACAGAGGTGATGTTTTGTATATAAAAAGCCATATAGATGACTTATATTTATACCTGTCTTGAACATGATGTCTAATGTTGCAGGTACTAATGATACTCAGCTACAGAGAATGTGGCGACTTGTACAAAATGGAGATGTGCATTGAATCATTCTCATCTTTCTTCTTCAGCTCTTCACCTAAACAAAAAATACATAAATGTGGTTAATGGAAGAAATCACACTGGTGAACTTAGGAATTTGTCTCCTAATGAGGTCAGAAGAACTTATTTCTGGGCCCATGGAGCTCCTTTTCACCATTTTATCTGGGACAGAAACAAAACACACAATTGTATCTAGGAGCAGAGCAAACAAAATAAATAAATTCTAGTGGTCAACACCTCTTGGGAATATAGGAGTTTAATTTTTTGTCTCTAGAACAGGAATAATTGTGTCTGCTTACCACGTCAGAGGATTAGTAATGGTAATTAAAGTGCGGAGTGCTTTGATTATTAAAAAGAAGAATGGGAATGGAAAGAAAGCAGTGTTTCTGATGAGCTCTTCATTTTCAGTCAGTCATGTTATGTCCAAATGGAGTAAACACCCTGGCCTGCACTCCACTTAATTTGGCAGCAAACAAAATTTATAAAACCACAGGAGAACAATGTCAGGGTGAGAATAAAGGTAGAGAGACCAGGTTTTGTGCCTGTGTTTACATTTGTCTGTGCATCTGAATGACTGTATTTTTAATAAGCTGGCTGAGAAAATGACAATTCATTGTGGGACAAATGAAGTCAGGAGACCAGGAAATTCAGGATTTAGTGTTTGAAGGAGGGAATAAAAGTATTTGACCAAAATTTGGTCATATTTAGCAGTTCCCAATCAAGAAGCCAAAAGTTTTTGTATGTTTCTGGCATGTTTTCATTCACGTTTAGAATTGAAGAGAGAGAATTGACAATTTTTTGTCATCTGAAGTGAAATCTCAGTGATAAAATGGGATTCTTGTTTCAGAAGCATCTCTCAGTCTGTAATAATTTACAGAGGAGAGCAAGTGTGTTCTGGAGAGGGCTTCAGGTTGCAATTTGTCAGTTTCTGCACCTTGTGCTTGGCTGCTTTTCAGTCAAATTTCCTAGTACAAGGGTTAGACATCTTCTCTTTCAGTCTTCCCTCTCTCCTCCTTCCAGGGGAACAGAACTTAAAAGTACTAACCATTAGTACAGGGCAGAAGGAGTGAAAGAAGGGAATGTGCAGCTCAGGAGGTGTGAGCAGAAAATCAGAAAGAATCTGAAGCAGTTAAAGATGAGAGCTTAAGGGTTCTGTGGATGATTTAATGGACATGGAAAGGAGCTGGGAAAGCAGACAAATGGAAAGGAACTGGAAGTAATTCTGGCAATGGTATTGCCAAGAGGATGGTACAAGGAGGTAGGGCAAACCCGATGGGTGTTGAGGATGTTGGACGCAAATCAATCAGAACAAAAAGATTCATTAATTCAGCTGCTCAAGGAACAGTTTGTCTCTGGGTATGTGCAACTGCGTAGAAGGAAATGCCTGGAAGTCTGCACTTACAGTCAGCCTAATTGCCTCTGTCCCGGAGGGGAGCTGGGGGAACAGAGGGAAGATGCCTGGGACTTCAGTTTTCCCTGTTCTAAGCATGTGTGAAAATGGGTAACAGTTTCTTTCACAGGTTCCTCCTCCTTTGCTGAGGTGCAGTATAGCCATAAAACAGCAGCAGTGGAGACGCAGAGTAAAATAGACAGAAAACAGTCTCAGGACAAAATCAACTCTGGCTGCAGCCTTTAAGGCTGCTGGTTAGGGTCCTTTTGTAAGAAAAAGAAGGTTATCAATAGTATCAGGTGATTTGAGATGGTCAGAAGATTAAGACATGTCACTGTTTGAAAGACAGCAATACCAAGGTCTCGATTACTAATGGAATAATATCTAGAGGAAAACACTCGCTCTTCCTTTAAACTGTTTGGGAATACAGACACACCTATTCTGCTTGGGCCACTCCCTTTCATACTGCTCAACCCAGGAAACAGTAGGAGTGCAGCCCCAGAGTGAGCCACCCTGAAGGCTCTCACTTATTCCTCCAGCTTGCCATCCGTTCTCTGTGAGGCTGTAGCTTTTGAGGTGTAGGATCAATACTGCCTGAGAGCACAAATGGAACTGGAAATACATCAGAGCTCTGCAAACGGCAAAGGTTTGTCCTGGATTATTGCTCTGCTATGTAAATCTCTAATGATAAATGACAGGTTAAGCCATGCACAGGACATTGCTTCTTGGATTTACAGAGGGAAATTAGGCTGAGGAACTTCTGCTGGACAGAAATTGGGATCTTTCTGATAAGAAAAGCAGTTTATTTCAGTTGGTTTTCTTTACTGATTTAAGAGTTAAACACCTCCCCAGCCTGGTATGTTTTATGAACAGTGGACTTTGTTACTTGGCTGAACAGTGTGTGCATGTGCCCATGTGCTGCTCCTCTGGAATGGATATCTGAGCATAGGGAGCAGAGCACAACTGAGGTGAATGAAACAGGCTTTTTATCCAGCTCTGACTCCCTGTGTATTTTTGTGAGAGATAATTCACTGCTGTCTTTTGAAGTTTCCCATCTTTTAGCTAAAGATGATGACAGCATGCTGTTGCTGTGGGGTGAGTTCTGCAAAAAGAGGTTTTAGAGTTCCGTTGTGGCAGGTGGCATAAGAGTTCAGAGTATTTCTAATTGATGCTTTGAAAGAAAAGCTGCTAACCTGTCAGTGTTAGGGTGCTTTTGAGGGCAGATTTCTTTGGTGTTTAACCTCGGGAAGCCTTGTGCAATCTGTGTGTTACTGACTGAGCACACCTACAAGTTCTTGTCTGTCCTGCAGCCACCTGTCACTGCTGCTGTCCCTGCACAGCAGACAGGGGGGATGGCTGTTCAGTGCCTGTCGCTGGTGTGTGGTGCCTTTTCGTGGTTCAGGTGTGACTGTGCAGCACAGGATGCCAAAGTGTAACAACCTGCAACAAGGTGAGACTCGAGGCACTTCGCCCCTACACACCTAAAGCACATTCAGCACAGGTTTGGTGGTGAGTGGTACACAGTGAATACTCTTTGCATCCAAGAGGCACGCAATTCTTAGTTTGCTTAGTAAACATTCCTCCTTTTTTTATACTACAGTCTTAGATAAAGGTGGGGGGAAAGGCATAAGTATAAAAAGATATATTTAGCTTTCATGGTAACTCAAGTGTGGGTAGTTGTTTCCTCTGTTATGCTTGGATAGATAAATAAACCCTTGGGGTGCCCATTTGATTTCAGGGGTTAGAAGTGGAAGAAGTAAAGTCCTGTTTTCTTCTTTGCATTGTCTAATCTAATATTTGTCTCTTAAAAGGAGATATATCATCTACCTCTGTGGGTCTGGAGATTAAAAAATGTACAGGTAGATATATTGAAGAATTATGTATACTTCTCCATGAGTAGTGTCACTTGACCTTAGAAAACCCAGACAAAACAACAGAAAAATACAACCCAAGTTTTCTACCAACTGTTTATAACAACAAAATATTATGGTTCTTTCCATAATATTTTTTCATAATATCTTTTCCATAATATCTTTTCCACTGATAGTTAGTCTTTGTAGGCTGAACACTTAATCTGATGTTGATTTAGATATAGTAGTTTTACTTCTTTCTCTCAATGTGTCCTGAATTAGGTGTGCAAAATTCCTTTTTACTTCCTTATTTCTTTCCTATTTTGCTTTTAAAATACTATTTTATATTTATTATATTCATATAAATTAATCTCAGCAGAGTAGGCATTTGGTTAGCATTGAGCATTTGGTTAAAATCAGCTGTTTCTGTATATTCATAGATGTGGCACTTGGGGCCGTGGTTAGTGCTGGGTTAACAGTTGGACTCCACGATCCTGGAGGTCCTTTCCAACCTAAATGATTCTATGTTTCTCTGATTCTGTGATATTGCTGTGATGTGGGAAACCACCACATAATTATGTGAATTTAATCAAATAGATATTTGATCCCCTGGTCCTGTGGGGATTCATTATAGTGAGGACACTCAATCTCTGGTTCTCTCTTTCTCTTCTCTGACACTGAGAACTGGGAAAACCTTGCTTGTTCCTCTGCCTGCTTTGGTTGGTGCTGGTCATCTCCTGGGTGGGGATGGAATCTCTTCTCTCTGCTGGGTCCTAGAAGATAAACTCATGCTTGCCACACTGAGAAAGCACAGGGGAAGCAATTGATCCTTCTCCCTGCTGCTCTTGCACTTTCCCTTCCCTAGCATTAGTAGGGGAGTCAAGCTGTCTTGAAATCTAATATATATAGAGATAATTGTTTGTCATTTCATTAAAGTCGGTAATGATAACAGGTTGTTTAGGTTGACTTCCATTTTTAATCAGTTTCACGAGCTGGCTTTTCTCACTCTAGAAAAATGATCCCCTAATTCTCTTTGTCAGCTGTCTATTTTGAGTGGAAGGCTTGACCTCATTCTGATGATAACCCAGTAAGCAGCAGGAGAACTGAACTATTTTACTTGTTCAGAATCAATTAATTGTCTCCAGGAACAGAAGAACTGTGAAAAGTTTTCAAAGAAAGCATAAATGTTGGGGGTAAAACTCAGTAACAATCAGAAAACCACTACGAAATGGTGCATTATCTTCTAATTCATTCATAGTTAAAAAGGAAATAACTGGGAGCTGCCAACTAGTTTCAGTCTGAAAATATGCACAACATATGTTTATAACAGAAGGTTTTCTACTGATAAACACTGTTGTGATCAGCACCTGTTTTAACTGATTCATCTGAAAATTTTGCTTAGTGCTGCTTAAAGAAGTTAATCAATCAGTTTTTATTCACACAACCTGACAGGTTGGCTGGCTTGCCTACTTTGTTTAATTATTTTAGTCATTGCTTAGCTGTTCTTAATTGCAGAACTATTTCTCAATCAAACCAGGGCACAACTCTGACTAAAAAAAATGAAGATGCCTAGAGAGTGTTAATACCAGGAGGGATGTTGAAGCTGAACTGCATGGAAAAAGGATTTTTTATTTTTGGTCATTGATTTGTGTCAGTGGTAAATCTGTGTATTAAACAAATACCACAGTGGTAACGTCAACACAAATAAAAGGAAACTTAAGTTTTGCTCTAGGCTGAAGGAGTGTTTACACTTAAAAAACCCAAACCAACCACCCTCCTAGTATGTACTATTAATAGTTGTTTACATTCTACAGAAACTGAAGAATCAGACATCTCATGAAGCAACTGTCTAGATACAATATTTAATGTATTTTTAATACCAAGAAGTATAGAGACTCCGTGGTGATGGCTAAGAATGCAGCAGAAATCCTCCCTCAAAGATGGTCAGGGCCATCTTAATGTTACATTATTTTCTAATTACAATTAATTTAAAATTAATTGAAATCCTACACTTGTGTTTAAAGTTCAGCTGCTGGAAAAATGAGTTTTCTTAATAGCCCATGACACATAAGACCTTAAAAAAACTCCACCTTAATTTATGGCATTTGGTCATGCAATGGAAGGATAAGATCAAGAAATTCTTGCTGAAGAAATACTAGTGTCAATAATGGCTGCAAATGCAATATGGTAAATATCAGTCAAGCAGTCAAAAGAGTGGTCTTGAATTCTTTGTAGGTGCTTCATTTGACAGATTTACCATTCCAGTAATCTATGATACCACTGGAATGATTTTTCTCACTATTGTAAGACCTTATTTCCTACTTCCTCTTTCAAAATTGTAGCTTGCTAGATGTTGAGTGTTCTCCACTTCCACAGCAAGATCAAGACTCTTGATGTAGTGATATCTTTGAATAACTCTCAATGGATTTGATAGGCACAGCTTCACAACATTGCACATGTCAGGGAAATATCCTGAGATATGGCTTGTCCTCTGTTGAGTGGCATTGGTAAAGAACAAACCAAGCTGTACCTGTCATCAAATCAGGAACATGTTTCTCCTTTTTATGTACTGTCAGCTCTGGGAAATTGCTGTGTTTCTCTGGCTGCTGCTTTTCCTGATGGTGCCAGATTACAGCTCTTGTTTGAGGAGATTCCACTAAATTATCAGTAAAATACAAGCAAACTGTTTGTGTAGTCTTGAAATACCCACAGGGCTTAAACCTTCTCTTTATCAAATACTAGTTGCCAAATGCTATATGTAATTTCCTGCTATTAATAAATGGGAACAGATTCCAAGTGTTTTTTCTGTCCCATCAATGTATTTTCAGATGTGTCCTTGCCTCAGTTTTGCCTGTACAGAATGTGATCCCTGTGAGAGAAGTGAGCTGCTCACAGAGTGATAATTTTGCTTAACTGACAGTTTCTTAGTTTTTAACACAGCTCTTGATCATTTGTGTGTGTGTGCAGCTGATTTAACCAGAAGATAGTGCTGACCACAAGGGGAAGGGTTCAGCAGTGCAGTAGGATTTATTTAATTAGAAAACAAAGGTTAGCCAACACAGCATATTTAAAGCTGCTTTTATGAGGAATGCTGGCAGTGAATGAACTGATCTGATGTCATTTCTGGCAACCTCCACCGGTGCCATACTTTCCACTGTATAGAAAGGTAACCTCCTATTCTTAGTTGTGATGGACATTGACAAACAGTTTCTACTGGCTCCTGGTAGGGGCTTAAATTAGTCTTTATAGTACAAAGAAGGACTCCCTTTTAGAGCTTCACTGATGCTACAAGAGGGCAGTATGACTGCAGGAGTTCTCCTTTTAGAGGTATGCCATGCTCCAAAAATGGCTGTGGTGTTGGAAAATTTGGGAGTTGGATGCAGCAAGAGAAACACTTAATTCTTCTGATCATGTGGTACATCTACAGCAGAAGGTGCAGTGTTAGGAGGCAATGGGCAAAGTTAAACTAACATGTTCAGGAAGCCCTGCAGTGATCTGGAGGACTTTCTTCTGGTCCAATTCTTTACTCGAATTCAACACTTTAGTAAAGTTACCATGTATATTTCTGTAATTATGTGACATGTCAGAAGAGAGTTTAATGATACCCAGTTTATTTCAATACATAACCAGAGGAGTGGTGCTTTCTTTGATGTCATGTTTGTAACATGTCATTCTTTACAAAGGTACAGGAAATAAACTGAAGATTGAAAGATCTCTGAGGTTTCAAGTTTGATCTCTTTGCTTCCCAACATATTTCTGTCTCAGTTACTATGAAGTCTACATTGTGAAGAGGATTGTTCAAGGAGTTTCTCTCAGCTGGAAGAAAAATGTCAAAGTTCAAGAAAGGAAAAGTAAAGAGTATGATTAAAGGAATTACATTTATCTTGAAAGTCTTTTCTCTGTTTTAATAAAAGACACCTAAACATTGCTGAGGAGTAGGAAAAAAGCTTCCTATTAAAGATCTGAAGGACTGCCAGCTTCTGCCAGGATCCTTTTGGCTAATTGTTCCCTAGAGTGGCTTAGGCACCTCCTTGACTTCAAGCATAGAGCTCAGCCCTACAGAAGTCATAGGATTATTTATAATAATAATCTGGAATATGCAAGCACCTGGTTTGTGTTATTGAGCCAATCATACAGAATCTTGGGGGTGCAGCAGTATTTTTATTTCTATTTCATAGAGCTTTCACTATGTTTTGCCTCTGAAATTGCTTCAGTTGTCAGCAATTATACTTGGCTTTTTTTTCTACATGTAAGTGAAAAGGATTGGCTTCGCTGTAAGAATCTATAGTGCAGTGTTCTTGACATTGTAAATCAATAGATTAGCCTTGTGCTGCCAGGAAATAAATGCTGAGCCACCTCATCTTCTAATAATGCAATAGACAGATCCATTAATGCACACAGTTATTTTATGTCTGAAAATAGATGTAAACAGAGATATTTTTTTTTCCATGACTATTCTGAAATAAACATTGGAATGGATAAAGTAAGGTAAATATCCTTTGGTTGAATCAGGTCATTTGTTAAAACCTAACTCTTCTACTCACAGCAACCACAGTAACAGTGATCCTGCTTGTTTGGGGGAGAATAACTAAAAAATGGGATTTTCAGATGGGAGAAGATGTACAGATGACTCTTGATAACTTTCTTGATAACTTGGTTTTCTGTGGAAAACAAGCACTTTTAGTGTTAAATAAGGGATACAATCTATTGGAAAATCATTGAGAAATACAGTAATGAAGTTGGAAGGTAACAATGATCAAGGAGAAGCACTCAGCTGTGCTTTACATGACCTCTTTTTTTAATGCTGACCAGTTAGTCCCTAGTGTTATTATCTGTGGTACTTCTATAGTTTCCATTATCACAGAATCTGAAAACTTCAGTCTTTAATGTACCTATTGTTACAAATCCCTTGTGAGGGGGAAAGTGATAGGGGGAAATACAATGGGAGAGATTAAGGGAATGGCTCAGGGATGAACAGCAAGTCTGTGGGAGCGCAGAGACAGCATATTTCCCAAATCCTGTGTTAAGGCTTCCAGAGATACTAGACAGTACTTTACTAGCTGACATAATTAGGGTTTTTTTCCCAAATGCCATTTAAATATTTCATTTAGTGATTGATTTTTCTATGTAGTGTTTGTCCTGTTTCAGCCCAGATAATAATTTCATGTGAAGGTAGACGGCTGGTGTTGCTCTCCTTTGTCCAAGAAAAAGATCATTTGATGTAATCTCAAGCATATTGTTTAGATATTTTTGTTTGTTTAATCTTTCTGCTCACTGCTTCACTGAAGGATAAACTTGGTGGTTGTTGGGGACTGGGGAAGTGAGTCAGATTCAGTTTCTGAGTATACAGCAAAGGGAAAAGCATTCCCAAGAGCTTGTTATGCTGCCTGTCCAGCGTTTCAATGCACTGCAAAGCTGGGCTTTTGTTACCAAAGGCTCATGTGCCATGGAAGTTATCATACATAGTTGATAACAGGAAGCAGAGCACAATGCTTGAATTCAGCTGAAAGATTTTGCAAATGTCATCAGTTGGGAAAGGAAATTGTCACAGTGTGGTCTTAGTTAAGTCTGAGATAGAAATGCAGTTTTGTTTTCTCTTGCGTTTTTTCTCGGTTACAAATTGTAACAGGAGAATAAAGGGCAAAGTGATGCTTCAAGTATGTTTTGGAATGAATACCAAGAAACCGATACATAAAACAACATTTGCTTTCTTATTTCCAAGTTAGTTTAACAGAATGGCTTGTGCTTGCAGATCTTGCTGTTGATATATAAAACAGGTCTGATTTTCACTGTGCCACCTGGAGAGATCCCCAGGTGGTTTTTCAAAGAATAGAAGTTTGACTCTTGAGATACAAATGTAGCTACACCCTATTCAGACTTGAACTTGACGCTGTCCTTTCACACAGACATTTACAGACTTCATGGACAGGGCAGACTTTGTAGCAGTTCTTCAACTTGCATGTGTGCTGCAGAAAGAGAGAGGCATTTGATGGAGTTTGGCTAATGATTACTGAAAAGTCAGTTATAAAAGCACTGGAAAAAAATGTCATGTGGCAGCTTGATAAGAAGCCTGTATGGGACACTCATGCTTAATTTTGTTGCTCAGCAGAGTTATAACACAGATCCTTTTACCTTTGATGCCACTTTAATCAGTTAGCCCTTTTCAGTTAGTCATTCTTTATTTTTTTTCATTGCCAGTACAGAGAAGCCTTGTGGTCTTTCTGTTCCTCCTGCCACAGGCAGTAGTACAGCTTACCTTAGAGAACCTTGTGTGGGCTTAAACCAGTAAACAAACTTGGTAGAGACCTGTGGACTGTAGAGTTCCTACCTCTGCAGGTTCTCCATAGCCTTCATCACAGTAAAAGATACCAAAGCCCCATAGCTGTTTTCTAACTATAGCATGCTTTTCTAGACAATAATCTGTTGAAGTAATATTTAATATTAGTATCTAGGAAGTAATATTAAATATCAGTAACTAGCCTTTTCAATCTGTTGTGAATAAAATTTGCATCTAGATGTACTAGCACAGATCTCTCTTTGAAGTGTCTACTCAGTAGTACCAGTGCTTTATGTGGCCATCAGCAGAACTTACATGAACTCTGCTAAATGTTTTTTCATGGGTGGATATGGTCTCAGTGAGGAAGCAGCAACTATTAAGTGAGTGGACAGAAAACCAGGGTAGTGTACAGCGAGCAAATCTGCTTGAGAGGAACACCTGTTCTTCCCTGGTCATCACCACCTGAGTCAAGAGAGTACAGCCAAAGCCATTCTGCAGTATTTAGCTGAGCAGATGTCACTGGCATTAGATTGGTAGTGGATTTCTGTAGATGAGCAGAACACAGACAGGTATGTGTGGCCACTGCAGCTGTCTGGCAGCAGGACTGCTCAGTCAGCTCTTGTGTGTTTTCTTCTCAGCCAGGATAACAACAAGATTAGATGAGCCCCATGCTCCAATGAGCGAGCTGAGAAAATACCCTGTTCCTGTTGCTCCTGGCTGTGGAGCAGCACTACATTTAATTTCTTCTGAAACGTAGTGTTCTGGAAGTTGCCAGAAAACACAGTGGTGTTTGTATCTGGGCTCTGTTGGGATTTTGAGTCCCCAGAAGATGTATAGCATGGAGAAGTAGGGCATGGGAGTAAGTGGTGAACTAGTGGTGTTCTTGTAGCAGTGGACACGCCTGCTTGCAGGAGCGTCATGTAATCATAGAATTCCATGGGATAGGCTTGGGTTGGGGGGAACCATTAATGGCCCTCGAGTCAAACCCTTCTGCAATGAGCAGGGACATCTTCCACTAGACCAGGTTGCTCAGAGCCCGACCCGACCTGGCCTTGAATGTTTCCAGGGATGGGACATCCACCACCTCTCTGGGCAACCTGTGCTTCATCTTATTGGGTGCACTTGATCCCACTGTCCATGTCATTGGAGAAAGAACTAATGGGTACCTAATAACACATTTCAGTAGTGGTGATAATTCTGTTTCCAGGACTAAGCTAGGGGAATATTTAAATGTCTCTCTGACCTGAGCATAATCCCCACAAAATTTACTCTTGTGCAGCAAGGGAATGGATTTTGTTTCCATCTGAAAAGAATTTCTGTGAACTATTGGAATATAATAGCTGAAATACTTTTTAAGGACTAAAACATTACTTCAAAAGCCACAAAATAGCTTTGCACTACCGGTTTTTAAAGCTCAGCAAATTTTATGTAGTACCTGAATTATTAATGGAGATAAATTGGAAGAGGAAGATCTGTTGCCTTATCAGCCTTAAACAAGCAGTAGTTGGTTGACTTTGCAGAGAGAGGCAGCTCCTGCTGAAGCCATGAGTGAGCAGGTCCTGGGTGAGGAGCCCTATGGGGTGAAGAGCTTCTGTCAGTATGCCCAGAAGATGACTGCCTGTTTTGGACACCTAGGTAAAGAAATTAAGATGTGCATGTGGATTTTTTGGTCTTCATTATGTGGATGAAGGGTTTCCTCAAGTTTACAGTAAATAGCTGAGTGTTTATACATCAGCCTGCAGTCTTGAGTAAGTAAATAGTGGGCGTCAAAAGTGAAAAAGCTGAATGTGTGGAGTAGTTTTACTACAAGTAAAGATTTGCTTCTTTGTTTTATGTGTGTGTTTGAATCTTGGAATTTTTTCCTTTTTTTTTTTTTTTTTTTTTTTTCCCTGTCATTTGCTGGTTTAGTTATTTTATTGCTTGTATAACTATTTCGTGGTAAAAATAGAGTGCTTGCTCATTTCTCATTTAGATGAAGGGCCTTTTTTCCTCTCCTTACTCTCAATATCTTTGAGAATTCTTACATGGAGAAAGTAATCCTGATAATCTTGTTGCCTTGGACAGATGCATGAAACATTATTTGGGGATATCTACCTGTGTAATAGATGTGCTACCTTCTGAAGTGGTGTGATGAGGGAAAAGGAAAATTTTGTTTTGTTTTACCTTATTTCCTGTATTTTTGCTTTGATTATTTTTTGCAGCTAGGTTTTGCTGAACTAAGTGTGACTGACTTCAGTTTCTTGGGTTTCTGATTGGGCTTTTTGTTGCTTTTAATGCAAGACTAAAGTCACACTGAAATGCATTTGCAAGAAATTTAACTCTGATGGCAGAAGCAATTAAGACAGCATTAGTGCACTACACATTTCTGCTGAAGGGCAAGACTAATCCTCAATGTTTCTCTGAAACATGGAGGCATATTTCCTTCTTCTATGTATTTAACCCTTTGTGTCTGGTTTTTTACTGTTTGCTATTCTGTTTTCAATTTATTTGTGGATTGCAGTCAAATTTTTCTGTTACTTCTGTTCTTGGAGCATTGAAGGGATGCTTCTATTCCTGGTTGCATATGAAACATGCATGTATTTTTATCATCCAGGCAGCCAATTGATGTGGTGAATTCAGAGGGGATTGAATAAGAAATGGTCTTGAGACAGCTGGAAATATTTATAAATAAAATATTTATAAAGTTGGAAATGAGATAAAATATTTAAAATATCTATTCTGCATAATTCCTGTCTCCCATCCAGGCAGCCCCCTGTGAAAACTGTCAGTCTGGAAAGTGCCCATATCTCACACTGTGCTCTGTGAAGGCTTGAGATCCCAGCACTGACGACTTGGATTAGACACAGCTTTGAATTGGCAGTGATTTAAACAGGTTTTGCTACTTGGCAGATCCTGAGAATGTTTCCTCAATGCTGGTTCTGAGTTGAGTGCCCTGGATTCCTGAGACTTTCTTTCACAAAACATAAGGACAGGGTTGTGCCCCTGTGATTCTTGCCTTTTTCTTTTCTCTTCAGCAGGAACATCAAAAATCAACCTATTCCCCTTAATTGAATGCTTGACTTAAGTGGTAGGAGATTGCTGTTGTCTTTTTGATTCAGACTGAGACTAAATCCCAGGGTTTAGTAACTGTGTTTTACAAGGCTGCCTTAGGCCTTGTCCTTTGCCTTGGACACAAGGATGTGCTGCAAACAGTCCTTTATCTGACTTGGAAACCACTGTGATGCTTCCTAGGCTTGTTTTGCTTCTTTCTACTGCTTGTCCCTTTATATTACCTATAGACAGGATTGAGGCTTTTAAAGACAAACACTGTACTTAAAGAAATGAACTATTCAAAAATGATATTGCTTTGTGTTATTAAGCATCAGCTGGCATGGGGTCCTTGAAGGTGCAGTTCTCAGACAGTGACAGCAATAGCCAGGCTGGAAAGGGGCAGTATTAGAGAAGTCTGTCTCAGGGGAAGTAGGCTCTTATTTTTAATTAAGCAGGATGTTTCTGCAGTGACACGTTAGGGTCACTAAATCCTGAGCCATTGTCCCCCACCAGTCCCATGTGTTTTGGTGGTGGAAGAACACTGGATTGTGCTGCACTGTTGGATGGATCATCAGACTCTTCTACAGTGGTCACAAGGCTGAGTGCTTCTGTAGTGGATATACAGGTCATACTGGTTTAGCTCTTACTGCAAGAGCTGGTGCAATGAATGTCTTGGTGAACAAAGCCAGAGGTTGGAATCAGCATGGACACAGCAGAAAATGGGGACTCAGCCTTAAACCAGTCTCTTCAAACTCCAATGCAAGGACAGACTTTTCTTTTGGGTATTAGGCAGCCAAACTTTAGCAAATGTTGCCACAGCTGGAACAGTTTCTGCAGGGTTCACCTTTCTGCTCTGTCTGACTTCTGCAGCAGAGTTCATGTCTGGGCACTGTGTTTGCCTCACCTCAGAGGGCAAAGTCCACCCTGACGTGTCCGTGGGGCAGGATGGCTGGCACTGCTGTTGGCAGATATCAGCATCCTCCACTGATTATCCAGCAACAAATGGCACTCTCAGACTGAGACATCCTTGTGTTGACTCATCCAGCCTCTCCTGTGAGTCATCCCTCTGCTCTAAGCTCTGAGTGGAGATCCACCCTCTCTGGTGGAAGCTTTTGGATTTTCAGAGCTGCCTGTTCCACTGAGGGGCTGTGGAGTGCAGGTCAGTAGGTTGAGAAATCTGGGAGAGATTGAAAAATTGCTGCAAAGCTTCATATCCTAGAAGGAATGCTTAAAACACACCATTTGCTGAGATCTCTGATCTGATACAAGATACTCTAAGGCAGAACTGGAGTTGCTATATCTATTAAGCCAGCTCTTCTTCAAATACACATTAATACCACCCCATTAAAATTAGTAGAGATTTATTCTGGCTTGTCCTATTGCGTTCTCCATTGATTAGAAAACCAGGAACGTGGCTGTTTAAGGGGAACCGTAATTGCACATGTATTTTCAAGATAATAAAAAAGTCATACTACTTAAAAAATATAAAGTAATTGACCTCATAGGAGATGTTTAATAATAGGTGATCAAAGTCTGGATTTATGACATGGTATTTTCTCTTTGAAGCAGTAAATAAAACAGTTTTCTCTTCAAAGCCTATCTCCATCTGGAGTTAGTACTTGAGCTCTGAGTTTTGAGGGAGAATTAAGTAACAGTTTCTCACTGTGCTCAATAAGCCTATTGGTAGAGTTTTTGTCACCTTCTAATTTCGAAAAAGCCTGACTGGAAGCAGTGCAATGATTACCCCAGGTCATTTTGCAGCTGCAGCTAACTTCTCTGTGTTAAGGGGAGTTGAGTTCAGGGCCGGACACTGGTTGCACAGTTGTCTCTGTGCATTTCACTGAGTAGAGAGTCTGAAGTTGCCTCTGAGCATGTCCAGGTCTGGGGTCTACCTGTGACTTTCCCTTACAGATGATGAATGTTGTTTGGGTTTGTGGTTGTTTTTTTATTATTTTTTTTTTCACTTTGGAATTTCCTGTGACTTTCCAGTGCCCTGTTGATGATTAACTCTGCCTTTACCCAGAGAGAAATATTCATTAGATGATTAGATTAGCAAGTCACTGAAATTGGATTAATGTAAATACTTCTTGTAGGTGAAGCAGGAGGGGTTGGCACAGTATCTGCAAAGCCTCTGCTGTCAACTACACAGGGAGGTGCAGAGGAAGAGCAGAAGCAAACCAATCCTTAATGGTTAGGGGAAAGCTTAAGTGCTTTTGTTTGCAATAGGCAGTGAAAGCTGCAGAAAGGATTTCTCCAAAGAAATCTGCTTATGAAGTAGTGCCAGCCAGTGCTTATACATTCCTATAAAAGGAGGACCAATGTGCTCTACCTTTGCTGCAGCCTTTTCTCCTTAGCACACAGACAGACCTGGCATGGTAGAGGGCCATGCTAGATTAAATGCACAGATGTGCATTTGTAGCTTATGATGATGATGATGATGATGATGATTCTTCTATAATAAGATTTTTGACACAGCAAGGTTTTTTGATTTTAAACTAATCCTCTTATGTAACTCAGTTACGTTCTTTCTCTTGTCCTGAATATTAATCTGATTTTCAGATACTCATTTTGGTTTTGTTTCTGATTTTTGCATTCGCAGGGATGAGTTTCAACTGATTACAATAGTTTTAGATGACAATCACCTGATCAAGCATACTGTTCTAATCTCTTGAAGATAATCACTAAAAATATATCTTCCTTAATCTCCTTTGCTGGATAAGAGAAAAAGAGAAGGATTGGAAAGGGCAGTATGCCGTGAGTAGTGGACTGACTGCCTGCACTACAGGTTGCTTTCCTTAGCTCCTTCTGAATAGAAATGCCATCTTTCCCCATCTTAAACAGCTTTGGGAAGCTGTGTGGCTCAGGTGAAGAACTGGTGCTGGAAAAAGTGAAATTTCGAAATTCAGTCAGAAGGATGTCAGTAATTGAGGATGGGGATATTGCAGAGGTCTTGTATCTCATTCCCAAGCAGAGCTTGCTGAAGCAACTGCCCTACTTGAATCCAGATGACTACTACTTGTGTGAGCAGTTATATGACACTCCTGAGCATCTGGGTAAGTGAGGACTGCCATCAGATCTTGATTTTTGGTTGGTGAATAAGCTAAATAGCTTTACAGATACCTTATGTTTTGTGTAGCAGCAAGATACTGTATGACAGAAAGCGTGTTCAAGTGTGGAGAAATACTTGATCACTGACAGAGGGAAAGAAGAATAAAATGCCAAGTTAGAATCTGGAAGTAGCTGATGGATATAAGTACAGCTCTCTCTGTAGGTCCATCCTGGGACAAAGGGGGCTTTAATCTTCAGAAGGATTCAAGCTAGAAAAGTACCTTTTAAAGCACAGCATCCTGTAAGTAGTGTGTTCAGAGCTTTCCTATGGGATTTGTGAAACTGTGATTCCCTTCTGCTTGTTTTCAACCTATTGCCAAGGAGTATCATTTGAAACTGCCTCATTCTTGAATTGGAAGAAGTGATTAAATGTCTTTCTGTGCACCTCCTTGTCATTTGTGAATTTCCGAGGCTTCTGTTGCATCTTTTATCCAGGTGCCTCCTTTTTCTGGATAGGAAGTCAAATTGATTATCCTTTTACATTTATTTTCCTAATTCTGCCATAATTCTTGAAAAATTGGGGAATAAAACTGCGTTCATCATGTAGCATAATGTGGGTATGCATATGCAAAGAGTCATAATGAAGCTCTTTGTTCCTCCCTGTAATTTCTAAAATTTGGTTTGTTTTAATTAGTATTGAACATTAGCTTATTCCTTAGTATAACTATTAGTGATGTGAGAACTTATATCTGGAATTCATCAGTTTAACTGGTTTGTTATAGTCCATTATAAATTTAAAAACAAAACCAAAAAACTTTTCTGGAAACCTCTGTTGTGAATGAGAAATTGGCTATAAATGTTAATCTCTTCCAGATAAATTTCAAAGACTTTATCTTCTAGGATTCACTTTATGGACTTCATTGTTGATAACCCAAACTGCTTATATGTCTGTACTAAGCAGATGAAGAAAGCTGCTATATGCTTGTCACTCTGTCCAGCCCCTCAAGTTAATACTGAGTGATTGTATTTGGTAGGCGAGTGTTTTTCAAAGATCTACTTCAGTGTATGACACTTTTTCTTTTGTGCAAATTGCTTTTTACTGGTCAGCTCTGTACTCTGAACTTTACCTTACAAGAGAAGAACTGTCCCAAACTCATATTCTGTTGCAGATAGTTACTGCTTCTGAGTAATCACTTATTTTAAAAGTAACATTTCAATGAAAGCAATGCTAAGACACAGGGCAAATGTATAAAATAGCTGCAAGCTGGGAAAAAGGAAATATCAGTCTGCCTTGTCAGCCCCTACAGTCTTTCCTCTTGGTATTCTGGAGAAAAAAAAAAATCTACATACAATTGAGCATTTTTATAAAACACAATTTAGAATTGAAAATTATTTGGATGAACAGTGACCAGCTGTATGATCAATCCTTGCAGGACTCCAAGGAAATTCTTGCCATCGTAGCAGGCTGGCAGCTGTCTTCTAATTTGTCTGAAGCTTAAATCAATCTGGAAATCTGCAATTTTGCAACTCTTCACTCATGTGTAAGCAATCACAAAGATAGTGGGACAGGTTCTGTTTAGCATTATGCTGCAATAGATAATGCAAATAACCACTATGGATTTTTTCCTTTCACCCTCCAGAATGGGTGCTACTATTCAATAGGGTGGGAATTGTGGTCCTGCTTTCCAGTGCCATGTATAATGCTAACTGAAAGGTTGGAAGGTGTCTGCTGCCTCAGCTTTACTCAAATTACAACAAATGGAATCAGAATCTCACCCAGTTAAAATAAAAGATGCCTTTTGAAAACTACCTGCGGGTAAATGCTGTATGTGACTTTAAGATGCAAAACATGTAAATCTGTCTCTTAGGCCATGTGCTGCTTGGGGATTATGGTCCCTCAAGTACTACAAGATTTAGCAGCTTATAAACCCTGCTGAAGGACAGTTTGCTGTCTCTATTTGGCATTGCAAGCAGAGATTAGAAATTACACTGTTCAAAGCATTTGGAGACTCAGTAATTATTTTTCTTGTTGATCCTAAGTGGAATCATAAACATCAGGAAAGGCTCGCATTTTAAGTTTTTGGAGAGTCAAGAATTATCAATATGTGCAGAGATATTTAATATTCATGAGGTTAGCCTTTGGAGTATGAGCTATTTAACCCATGACTTGTTTTTACTTAGCATTGCATCCTGAAAATCCATCCCCTACATAATGGGAATGTGGGAGGTTAAACTTGTGTCACAAAGTTTAATGGTGGCATCATAGTGACAGTTAAAAGCACTCTAAAAGTTGAAGAAAACATGAAAAAAAGGAGTTCAAAAGTAGCTTTGAGTCCCTGAAATGACCTTCATTCTGCATTTCTCTTGAGTTCATTTGGCCAAGGAATTACAAGCCACCTTCCCTTCTGTGCCCAGGGGAGGTGGTGTCAAGATGCTTCCTTTGCTAGAGATTGCCAGTCATGGTCTGCTGCAACAAAATCTGTTTTACCCTGGAAGGCCTGGTTCAGCACATGGGTTTGATTCTCTGAGGCCAGAGATACAAAGGAATCTGTGGGGAAATGTCCAATTTTGAGGATTAGCAAAAACTGAAAGCTGGTTGCAAAACAGCACTGGAATTTCGAAGAGAAAATGGTCTTGGGACTGTGTGATGTTGCTTCTCATATAAGATACTGTCAGCTGTCACTCATATCAGTGATACCTTGTGCAACCTTGCAAAGTGATTGCTGTGGCTGTGACAGTGCACACCTGAGGGAAAGGAGACACACACCACATTACCTAACCAATCTCTTGTATCAGGTTAGCACCTCTTTATGTAACCATATGTATTTAAAGCATCACTTGTGAGAACGGCTGCTTCTGTTTCGTCAGCTGGATGTAAAGGGAGACAGAAGCAATCTAAGAGGATGAGAAAAGGATGGATGAGGAAATGTAGGGAGCATGAAAACAGTCTAGTGATGAGAGAGGAAGTAAATTGGACAGGTGGAGGAGTACTTACGAAGCACCAAGATCCCATTTAGTCTTCACTATGTAAAAGAACTGGGTGGGTGGCTGAGACTAACCAGTGGCAGAGAATGGACTCGAGTCCAGTTGGAGGCTGGTCACCAGTGGTGTTCCCAAGGGTTCATTACTGGGCCCAGTCCTTTTTAATAACTTTACTGGTGATCTGGATGAGAGGAGTGAGTGCACCCTCAATCAGTTCACTGACAACACCAAGCTGGGTGGGAGTGTTGATCTGCTGGAGGGCAGGAAGGCTCTGCAGGGGGGTCTGGAGAGGCTGGATCCATGGGCTGGGGCCACTGGTATGGGGTTCAACAGAATGTGTGGAAATGGTTCAAAGCTGTGCCAGGGAAGGTTTAGACTGGATATTAGGAAGAATTTCGTTATTTGAGCGTGGTCACCTCCTTCCTAGGGAGGTGGTCCATCCCCAAAGCCTGTCAGTGTTTGAGACAGTGCCCGTAATAACTTGGTCAGCCCTGGGTTGGTCAGGCAGCTGAATTAGATAATTAATTGTAGGTTCCTTCCAACTGAAATAGTCTATTCACCTTGATTCTATGAGAAATGGAGTTCTGGGGAAAAGAAGGTCTGATTTTTCTGTGTGCATGTTTGCAGAGGAGGAGTCCAAGAGATCAGCCTGGTGATGTGAGGGAAGACACAGAGGCAGAGTGTTCTCGAGAGGAATGGGCTTTGCATATTTGAAATGAAAGTCCCAGTTATAAAATACAAGCTGCAGCATGAAACAGTTGAACCTTTTCCCACTGTTTTACATCTGAGTTCCCACACATACAGCAGTTGGATAATTTTTCTCTCTTCCTGTTACTGAATACTGTCTCTAGGTTTGGACATTTTATTTTTGAAAGATACTGACAAATCATGAGGGAAATTAGTGGAAGGCAGTGGGAATTATATTAGGAAAAAAGATTTATGAGAAAAGATTAATGGAATTCTGTTTGCTCAATCTAGAAGAGTGGTGATAATTGAGGGATTTAGACAATCTTCAGCTGAGTAAGGGATTCTCAAATGGAGATATGTTCTGCATTGTCCTGAGAAGCACAGAGAAGTATCCTTGTGAAAATTACTGAGTTGTGGTTTTGTGTTAAGAAATATAGCTGAAACTCTATCTGTGAGAGCTCTTAATAATCTTTAGTTCTCAAATTATGAAGAGTTAGCTTGATGTTTTGTTTTTTAGCTAAGTGTGAAATGAAGAAGTAATGAGTTAGGATCAGTTTTTCATCCTTTGCCCATTTTCAATATCTCTACTGCAATTTAGTCGCTGACATATTTTTACTTAAAATATTAGAACAATTAATGGTTTTGTAGCTCTTGGCTTCCTGTTTCAGAATTCTGGCAAGTGGTTGTTAATGTTCGGATCAATCTAAGCTAATTGGTTTAGTAGTAAATCAGTGGTTTAGCATTAATCTGCATTAAGGTAGCATCATTTAGAGCAACTGAATTCCACTCTGTAGGGTTCACTGCCCCTTCTCCTAAATTCTTTGTTATCTGTAATCCAATAAACAAGAACAAAATTGCAGTTCCTATTAGTAGGTGCTAACAAGGAAGATGAGCTAAATCAGCTGTAAATTCAAAGAAATAATGAAAATATTGTGGTTTCCTCTATGGTATATGAATAGGCAACAGCAGCAGTGTGAAGGTTGTTCAGCGAAATTGAGAGAATGGTCTCCCCTGCTCTGTTACTCCGTAATGCCAACAGGTGCTGTGGCTGGAAAGGGCACATCTTGGCTACTTCCCCCCAGTGTTGTTTGCAGGGAGTCCTGCTTTTGTTCTGTATCTGATGGAGATTTCCTCTCCTGTGTCCGTCATTTGCAGTTGCATAACCTTGGTGTTTTAATCAAACAGCCCTGAGAGAAATGCCATCCCCTTCCTGGGCAGGGTTGCAGCAGGACAGCAGGAGTGGCTCCCCTCCAGAGCCTAAGGGGCAGGAGAGGGGTGCCCTCCTCCTGTGGTCTGGGGTGCTCAGAGCCAGCACAGCCTCCTGCAGGCCGGACAGATTCAGGTAAATCTGAAAGGGGAGCTGCTTCCATGCTGAAGAAGTTCTAGGCTTTCTGACTGGATAAAACACTGGTGGCACTGGGACGGGAAAAAGAGAGGTGGAAATTGCTGTTTCTTCTCATCTGAAAGTTGTTCCTTGGGCTTGTCTGCTTATCCAAAAGGTGAAATAGTGGGAAAATTTCTGAGCAGAGAGAAAGGCATAGGGAATGCCTCTTCTCACTCACTGCAGCTTTGACACTGCAGATGGAGGGAGTGCAATAGGACTGAGAGAGGGGCTGGGTATCGGCTTCCCTTGCTTCATCCGCTCCCACACACCCCTCATGCATGGGTAGGGAAAAGAAGAATACTAATGGCTGTTGCCTTCTTCTTCTCCTTTATGCCTGAGAGGTGTCACTAAGCAGACTTTTGTACACAGAGACCTTAAAAGTGGCTCTTAGTTTGAGATACTTGGTAGATCTCTGTGGTCAAATAGTTAATGGGAGGAGAAAGGAGGAAAGGGGATCGGGAAAGTTCTTCACCCAGGTCATGCAGACACAGGGCAGCTGGGAGGGAAAGAAGACAGTGTTAGAATGGATGATTGTGATTGCAATTTTTGCATTATCCTGCTTTGGATTTTTTTTGGTTCTTTTCCTTTAAAGAATGAATATTTATGGTGGGATGCAGAAACATGTGGTTCCAGGGGATGCTCATCACTAGTTTGTTACCATGTGAATTAGATGGTGCAGCTGTGTGTGCAGTTTTCAATGCGAAACATAGAAACATTAAACTGTAAAATGGAAAAAAAACACAAACCAAATTAGCTTATCAGTATACATCAGTACTTGGAAAATGGACCATATTGTTTATTTTTTAAGTTGGCAAACATTTCTTTAAGAAGAGTGATTTAAAATATGTGGCATTCCCAGGGAGCAGCAGCAAAACAGCTTTTATAGCTTTTATAGTTACCTTTTAGTAATTCCAGTTGGTGCAGAAGTTGGAATCAGTTATGCCTGCTCTCAATTTGTTATATATCTGCTCAATACTTTTATGAGGATCCTACTAATAATTTAAGAGAAATTAATTTAATTTCTCAGCAAATAATTTAAGAGAAAGATTCAAATATGTAGAGGTTTTCCATGCTGAAGCAAGTGACCTCCCTAGCTAGCAGATAAAATCACAGCCACAAACAGAAAAATTCCAGAAGCTGGAGTAACGTGATAAAAATTTATTTGCTGTAAAATCTTGTTTGAATATATTAATATTACACTATGTAGCCAAATTGTATAAAGCTTTTTTTTAGCTTTCTTTGAGGTGCTCTGTGGTTCATTTGATAGGACACTGGACTGGCAAATACTTGGGAGAGATACATATGCAGGACAGATTTAAGTGCCTCTTTTGAGAGTCATATTTATAGTTTAGTATGGAATCAGGAGAGGAGGAATTTGTCATTTGGCACAGTGATAATTAAATACTCCAGCTTGAACTAAGGGTGGTTTTTATCCAATGCCCACATGGTGGGTTGCCTCATCTGCAGGCACTTGTGGAATGCTTTGCTGGATGTTGTATTGTTGAGGCACACACTAAAGCTTAGTGCTTAGTGGAGAGACTGTCACATCTCTCAGCACTGAAAAACAAGGAACTTGTTGCTTTACTCTGCAAATTAACGGATTGGCAGGAAGCTGCTTCAATCTGGGGTTGCATGGACCTCTCAGGGAGAAGTTCTTTAGACCAGAGAGTCTTTACAGCATTCCTGCTGATTTCACTGAGCCAAAAACTCCCCAGACAGGCTGTGGGGTTTATTCTGCACAGTTAATCCAATTCTGAAGTGGATTTTCAATATCAAATCTCCTTAACCTTAGGCATGCACAGTAAAGGATGACACTTGCATATGTTCTTTCCTGTTGGGGATTCCTGCCTTCGTGCAATTTTCAGCATTAACTGTGGTGACTGTCAATGAAGGTTATTATTCTGTTTTTATCAGCGACAGTATTGGTTGTGGCCACTGAATAGCTCAATAAATTCAGTTTATAACAGGTGAACAGTGATGATTTATATGGTAGTTTTTAAAAAAATACAAAGTTTAAACCACTGTTTGTACTCATATTACTGTACTACATCTCAATTTAGTGCCAACTATGTGTGCATACTGTAAAGGTCACACAGGTGTGGAGAAAGCATGATCTCCTCTCTAAGGATTAGCAATAGCATAAGCTGTTTGGAAGCCAGTTGTTACATCAATAACATATAACAACATAAATATAACATAAACAACACAAATATGTTCAGATAAATGTTTGTACATACCTGCAGCCAGAAGATTTACCCATTAGTGAGCTTGTATATTTTTTGGAGTATATTATATTATATTATATTATA
>VYXD01006823.1:1387217-1444679 GCA_013397195.1 Hylia prasina
TTATATTATATTATATTATATATACTGGCAAAAGAGTATAATGTAACCATCTTTACTCATCTGTTTCTAAAGATAATCTGATGGTTTTAGGTGCTTTTTTACATAAGTATGTGTGTTAATCTTCTTAATATTTAGAACAAAGCCAAGTGTACTTGTTTCTTATTTTGTTTTGCAACAGATTAGACTTTAGTCTATGTTGCAGACTATTACTGTCTTACTGAATATCAGTGTACTAAGAAAGTCCTGCTTTCAAGAATCTCAGAAAATCAGATTTTGTTTTAAGAGATCCAGATGTCTTGATAGATCAAAAGTTCACAAATATTTTATTCCTGAGGAATCTCATTTGAAAGAATATGAAATTATTCTATTTCTAGAAAAGCACTAAACCCCCAAATCCTGGCAGATCAGAATGATTACACTATGCATTTTACTGAATCAAGTGATTGATGTATTTGCTGAATTTTAATTTTGTTTACTCTGAAAGAAAAATGGCATGTGATTTTAAACACCAATATATCAGACTGGTCTTCTTGAAAATGGCATGACACAGGAACAGGGAAAAGCCCAGCACAGCAGAAGGGTAGTGGTTAGAATCCAGGCTCTCAGGCATTATTTGCTTGAAGATTAATCGTATCAACAGGGACAATGTGATCCCAAGGAGTAGGATGGCAGGACCACAGCATGTGCTGAGAAAGAACCATGTTCCTCCCTGGTGGGTCTGTGTATGCTCCTCTGGACTGTTTAAAGCTTGTGATGGGGCAACACAGAGGGTCTGTGGTGGGGAGGTCAATCTGTGGGGCCTTTCCCAGCTCCTTCCCTTCCCGCTGGTTCCACACAGGGCAGTGTGGTGAGGAGGGGGGGTGAGCAGGGCTTGGCAGCCCCAGACCATTGCACGAGCTGCAGGATGAAGTTCAGAGCAAAACCTGTGCAAAGGGTTGGAAAGGCTCAAGGATGTCTCACAGAATAGCAATGCCTGCAGGCTTGGAGAACTCGGGGTACACCTGGTGTGGGGATCCGTTCTGCCATGTACAGCCTGAATTCTGCTCACTGAGTTCTGGTGAACCTGAAAAACTCCACCAGCACCATCAGCTCTCCCACGCAGTTGCCTGCCTGGTTCTTTGCTGCAGTCCTTCAGGAGCACTGCTGCTTGAGCTGATTCCAAAAGATGGAAAATGGGCCAGCTGTCCAAGTGGCTGAGGGAGAGACAGCAGGTTGCTGGAGGAGGGNACTATTACTGTCTTACTGAATATCAGTGTACTAAGAAAGTCCTGCTTTCAAGAATCTCAGAAAATCAGATTTTGTTTTAAGAGATCCAGATGTCTTGATAGATCAAAAGTTCACAAATATTTTATTCCTGAGGAATCTCATTTGAAAGAATATGAAATTATTCTATTTCTAGAAAAGCACTAAACCCCCAAATCCTGGCAGATCAGAATGATTACACTATGCATTTTACTGAATCAAGTGATTGATGTATTTGCTGAATTTTAATTTTGTTTACTCTGAAAGAAAAATGGCATGTGATTTTAAACACCAATATATCAGACTGGTCTTCTTGAAAATGGCATGACACAGGAACAGGGAAAAGCCCAGCACAGCAGAAGGGTAGTGGTTAGAATCCAGGCTCTCAGGCATTATTTGCTTGAAGATCAATCGTATCAACAGGGACAATGTGATCCCAAGGAGTAGGATGGCAGGACCACAGCATGTGCTGAGAAAGAACCATGTTCCTCCCTGGTGGGTCTGTGTATGCTCCTCTGGACTGTTTAATGCTTGTGATGGGGCAACACAGAGGGTCTGTGGTGGAGCTTTCCCAGCTCCTTCCCTTCCCGCTGGTTCCACACAGGGCAGTGTGGTGAGGAGGTGGGGTGAGCAGGGCTTGGCAGCCCCAGACCATTGCACGAGCTGCAGGATGAAGTTCAGAGCAAAACCTGTGCAAAGGGTTGGAAAGGCTCAAGGATGTCTCACAGAATAGCAATGCCTGCAGGCTTGGAGAACTCGGGGTACACCTGGTGTGGGGATCCGTTCTGCCGTGTACAGCCTGAATTCTGCTCACTGAGTTCTGGTGAACCTGAAAAACTCCACCAGCACCATCAGCTCTCCCACGCAGTTGCCTGCCTGGTTCTTTGCTGCAGTCCTTCAGGAGCACTGCTGCTTGAGCTGATTCCAAAAGATGGAAAATGGGCCAGCTGTCCAAGTGGCTGAGGGAGAGACAGCAGGTTGCTGGAGGAGGGTGTGGTCAGGAGAAAGAGAAGCCAGGAAATACTTAATATATAACTTCAGAGAATCCTGAAACTGGGAACTGTAGGCTTGCCTCTTAGGGCACCAGGGCCACTGCTGGGTCATGGGGCTTTCCTGCCCTATCCCGAATTGACATTGTTGGTTTTGTCTGAGCAGGCATGGGTAAGTCAGGATAACAATTAGAGCCGGGCACGAGAGAGTGGCATTTCCTTCCTGGAGAAGGGAGCATTTTGCAAAATGCTTTAATTGAGACTTCATAGAAGTGATGACTCTAAATTGACCTAGGTTGGACAGTGGTTAAGCTGTGGAAGCCTGGGGCAGCCTTTTTTGTCAAAATATCATTCCAGGCTTTTTGCTGGAAGCAAGGACATTAAACAGATGATATTTTCCTGGATATTATTTAGTGGAACAACTTCTTCCCTTTCTTTTTCTGTTTTCTACCTGCCTTTTCCCCCTCATTTCTTTAGGAACAAGAGATACCAGTTCAGGTTTGTGGAAATTGTACAAAAACTGTGTGCTGATACTTCTAAGCCCTGATCTCATCTGTGAAGAATGAGTGCAAGATAAAAATATGAACACCATCTTTTAAAATGAGAATAACATAACCTTAAATCACAGCTAAACTGCTTAGTATCTTACTGATACATTTTCAACATTATCAAGGTAGAAGAAATAGCAAAACAAACTGTATTAACTCTTTCCCCTTGTGGACTGATCTCAGTATCTCTCTCCTGCCTCTTGCTGAATGCACAAGATATTTTTCACCAGAAAATAACAGCAACATGAGCAAGTTGTTTAGCTGTAGTGCACTCTGTGACTCTTCCACCCACACTGTGTTCAAGGAAGACTTTATTTAGTTTGTACAGTGAAAAGGTAGAGAAAAAAGTTGTTTTGCTTTCCTTTGAAATAGGTACTCCTAGATAACAGTAAGTGCCAAGGGACTGTTTCTAGAATGCTATCTATTCCTTTTTCATCTCTAGTTTAGGATATCTGAGTCGATTCTGGGTTGTACAGCCGGGTAAAAATTTTAGCCTTGACTTAGAAGAATGAGATTAAAACCAAAAACCATCCTGGTGTAAAGAAATTTTTTTTACAGTATGAACTGCTTTTCTTATGTCTTTACTCTGGAACAAATTACATTTTACTCCTAAATCTCCAGCATAATTTACTGCAGGCTGTATTTTTAAATTACACTTTATGTGCGTGCTGCTGTAGTCTACCACTGCAGCTCTCGTGGCTGAACGATGTGAGATACAGCAGTGCTAATCTCTAGCACATGTGAAAAATGGAGGAATGTACTCAGAGAACAGAAAGTCCACATACCAACAAGCAGCTTCTGTGTCAGCAGCTTGCTGGAACAAAAAAAAAAAAAAAAAAAAAAAAATGATCATCATTGAAAGTCTTTTGAGGGTGTCTGAGGATCCCAGGAAGGGGTTAACAGCATCTCTGGGTGTGTGTCCATAGGCTGAGCTCTGCACATCACATCAAATATTTATGAATGAAGGTCAGATGTGCCCCTTTCAGGAGGCTGTCCCCTAACTGTTTACAAAATACAGCTTGAAAAAGAGCACGGCCAGGTTGAGTTACAAGCTGACATCTCTGATGTGTCAGAAATGTGACATAATGGCTTCTGCCTCCGTGTTGGTGGGGTTCAGCCCAGCTCCCCACTTGAGCCTCAAATGCTATTAATAGTAACACACTGAGTCATAGAAGCAGGAATGTCAGACTGCCTGAGCTGTGCTGCTCTTACATGTTGGACTGCTAACAATAGAAAGCCAGCCTAGATTTGTTAGAATAGAATAACTATTTTTTTCCATGCCTGTGCCTTTATCTCTGGCTTTTTTTTTCTCCCTCTCTCTTAGTGATTTATTTATTAAAGAATGTCACTGAATAAGAGATACCTTCTGGGTGAGACGGAGTGCCTTGTTTGAAATTATTTCCATTGTTCTGGGTGGCATTTATACAAAACATCTAGAATTTATTTACTGCAAATATTTTTAACGCTGTGTGAGTGGTCTAATTTTTTTCCAGCAGGTATCAGCCATCTGCTGCTCTGTCTGGCTGATGCCTACAGCTTGTTTCTTTACGTTAATATCTCTCCCTCTACATAGAGTAGCATGGAGAAGGAATTCCCTTGTGGAGGTGTGAGCAGTGTAAATGTAGGGTGCAGTATGAATGTAATTTCACTTCTATCATGGAATATAAAGCACATTTTGCACTGAGCTGTGGTCAAGTTGAAGCTTTTGCTCAATGAATCTGTCCATAATTTAGCCAAGAATATCTTTATATTTGACCCAGTTCTCTGCTACTGAGATCACCTCTGTGTTTGACAAGTTAGTTCATTTCCATTTGCCATTTTCTCTGCCCTTAAGCCACAAATATATATTTTACTCTCTAGGCAAAGGCATGAACGACAGATTTATTTTGTGGAAGTCACTGGTAGCTAGCTAAAAGGAGGAACTAAGTAATAGTAGTAGTGATAGAGGGTCTCCATAATCATGATGTTGACAGTATATATGTATTTAAAAATACAAGTGGCTTTTAAGGGGTATTCAGGATTTTGATTAGTCATATTTCCAGTCTTTTGCTCATATCTGTGAACAGAAGTTCGCTTGTAAAAGAAAAGCTTTGTTTCCCCTGACTCTGAGCTGCATCTTTTAATAGAAAGCAGAACCTTGCTATATGATGATGAGACTTGACAATATTCTAAAGCGTTGGTTTGTTTGTTTTTCAGCATCAGTTTACTGACCAGTCCTTTCTTAGTAGAGTTTAGTGCCTGGAAAACCTGAAATTGGAAGGTCAGATTGATGCCCAGACTCTACACTGGTGCTTTGTCCTATTGGGGATGTCTTAGGGAGTGGAATTCCCATCTCAGTGGTGCTGTTTCAATACACTTCTTTCTTCTCAGTTCCATGAGTACCTGTGGCTCTCATCTGCAAAGGAATAACTTAGGAGGAGTTATTGTTTACAATCATTTGGTATTTCAGTATACAGAATTACTTTGACCCACAGCAAACATTTGTATAGCACTGCCTGGCTTCATAACTCAGGTGCTCACTGAGCAGTGACAGCCCCAATTTTTATTATTTTTATTGCTGTTTGAAGTAGAAAATAGAGAGGTATTCCCATCTTGCACAGGCTGGATGTTACTCTAATCTGTTCTATGGTCAGCAGGCATTGAGTGACCATTTATTAGCATGTTTTGTGGTATAGTAATTGCTTTAAAGCTAAATCCAGTAGTGGATAAAGTGCTCACCATAGAAAAGCAACTGTTCTGCAGCCTGCCTCAGCACTTGCCTGTGCTCATCTTTGTTTTCCCTCTTGATCCTGGCTCAGTTTAAGTAAATAAAATAATAGGAAACTCATAAATACCGCTTTAGCTTTGTGTGTGCACTGGAGCAGCTCTCCTGCTCTCCCTCCCATCTCCCTTGCAGCCTCTTGCCAGTCATTTGGGAACAAATGACAGCGGCAGCTCGGCTGTGCGAGGGCAGAGGAATGCAAGGTGGTGTCCGGGGCTGGAAATGAGGGACGCTGGAATCCAGCATTTGCTCCCGGCGGCAGCTGTAGCTGGTGCTTGAAACACAAGGGGCACAATCCGCGGGCAGGGATGAGCTGCCATTAGCCAGAGGAAAAGACCACAGTGGGAAAAGATAAGAGAAACAAGAAGGAAACAGACAGTGATGAGCAATCGGACCTGATCGGACCTTGTGGGAAATCTGACCAGGGAGATTATTATCGGGAATAACCTGCCCTATTATTATTATTATTTTTTTTTTAAAATCCACCTCTGCCAAATACTGCTGGAAAAGAGATTGTGTTTAAATTACTTCAGCTAATTCTTGCTGCTTCCACTACGAGGAAAAATTATTTGCCATGGTGAAAGAAAAAGGTAATTATGTTTATTGATAGACTGGAGCTGAAACCTAATGTGCCAGCCACAGTCACCTGAGGTTTAAACCTTCACATTTAAGATGAGCATGCTGAGGTTGGCAGTTGTTGTTTTCCTTTCTATTAAAACGGGGTGTGAAGCCCTGCAGTGGGTTGCATTGATTATCATTGTACCTGCTTTAATAAGGGTAGAATCTGGAACACATCTAATTTAGTGTGTCAGCACAGTGGGGTCCCTTCTGTGTGTGCATGTTTGTTTGGGGTTTTTTCCTGTGATTTAACTCAAGTTGACAGTTCTTCACCTGTATTTGCTACACTACAAGTAGCTTTGACCATTACAGCAGCTAGTTTAAAATATTAAAGATAAACATTGATATATTCAAATCTGGACTTGAGAGGGTATATTTTAAATTTTTATGGATAAATGGATTATATGGGATTTTGAAAAATGCTTGAATTTTGCCGCAGTAAATTAGATATCAGTTTCAGTTACCTATAAGTAACATTTTAAGCCTCCCACAGAAGAATTTATTAGTTTAAAGAATTTAGAAATGGTTGTGGGCTGTTTCCTTGCAGTAATACTGGTCTGTGTCATTTGCTTTGTTATGAAGATGCAAGATACATTCTGAGCTGTATTTGAGTGTACTGGATGTGGTTTGGGGGCATTACATTATCCCAGACAGATGCAGACTCAGTCTCTTCTCTGAAGAGGAGAGTCTGTGTTCTTTACTTTTGAGGAGTCTGTGAAAAAATAATGTGGGGGAAATTCAAACTAGGGAAGAAATAGAAATAAAAAGGAGTAAATTGAGTAAGAGTGGGCAGGCTTGCAGCTTTTTTAAATGTTAAAAAGACTTTTAAGACTTTTTTAAATGTTGTAAATAAAAAGTGAGTGCAATTAGCTTCACAGATGCTTAGATTGAGGAGAGCAGGATAAATGCCTGGTATATGACAAATGCCTGCCACAGTGTGTCATACATATCAGGAGGATTGTACTAATAACCATTATCCAGTCTATCAATAATTTTTGTTGATGAAAGGCAGTGACCCAGCATAAATTTTATTGACTACTTAGTAGCTTTGGGATCCTTTATTTCAGATTTACAGGATTACTTTTATAACGTCAGTCATGAATTGATGACCTGCTACCCCTATCAGTGAGCCATACCAGGGATGGTTTAAATAGGAATTTCACCCCAAATCTTGGAAAGTTCAGGTTTTAGAATCATTTGAATGAACTATGTCAGCCACCTTTTCAGAAAAATAAGTGTATTGTCATTCAGTTTATCATAACTGCTGCCTGTTTTGTAAGATGCATTTGAGGGCAGGGCTGCTGGTTTTCTTGAAGTGTACATAAAATATGTGTAGCATTCAGGTTTGGTCCTCTTATATGTTCTGTCCCCTCCTCCAGCTGATGCTCACTTGGTTGGATTCCCTGTGTTAGATGGGGTGGTACCTGAGGAATACTCTCTAAATTCAGTTTTAGCATCTTGCACAATGAAAGTTGTCATTTATCTGCAAAGAAATTAAAACAAGCCCTCATTTTTGGGGAGGAAAAATGGGCGGAAAAAAGCTTCACAGAACAGCAGGAGAACTTGACAAAAAATGGTTGAAAAATCTGAAAAAGACTTGTGTTTAAATTGCTTCCTTTTCCCTTCCCAGCAAGTTTAATGCATTATTAAAAATGGCTCTTTGTATTTATGTTGGATATAAATATTTTTTTTCCTCTTCACAAAGATAATGGTCTATACTAAATGCTCTCTTTAATTTTGGAGTGCACTTACTCATATTTCATATCTCATGGCTGCAGAGGGAGAAAGGATGGTATCTGTTAAATATTTTGATTTTATACGTTATTACTTTCAAATAAGTTCCCCAACAATTTTTTTAACTCTTTTGTTTCTGCCTCAATTTTCTTTTTCCTTTTTTTTGATGGAGTTTTTTGGTTGTTTTGTTTGTTTGTTTGNTTTTTTTCCTGCTCTGCTTTAGTCAGAAGGTCAGGATTTATTACTATAAATGTCACTCTCTACAGTGATACTCTTGCAAAATGCAGTCAGTACAATACAGCTGGTACCCTCCCTTCCAGCTGCTGCTGGAGCTGTGGTTTGAACAGGCTGAAAATGCAGTTCAGTCCAGTGTCATTTCACAGACATGTTAACTAGGCACTGGTGGGGCTGGTTTCAGCTAGAAAAATACAACTCCAATTTACTGAATTGCAAAATGGTTGGTAACAGTTTTTAACAAACGAGCATGCTTCATTATGCTCATATTGTAGAATGATTTCAGTGTCTGCCTGGTTAGCTCATACACAAAAAAAAATCCTGAGGCCAGGGTGTTTTCTGCTGACACCAAACGGCGCTTCCTAAATTATGTCTGACTGATACCACGTTCTCATGTCTCTGTGTACTTATCTATTTCCAGTTATGAGCCCTTGTTATCTAGTTACTGAGCTAAATTATTACCACTGTGCTGCATCCAAGGGCAACTTTCTCTCTTCTTATCCCTTAACAGATAGAAAGTTTACATGTGCATATGTGTGCTTGTTATTATTTCTCTCTGGCAATTTAAAGCCCATCTTGGATAATCTGCATTCTTGCTGCTTCTATGTTGAGGTCAGTGTGTGGGTTGGGAGCCTGCTAGCCAGGTTTCTGTGTGATATGTGTTGTAGCTTCATTGTTACCCCCATTAATTCACATAAACTGGGGATTTAGTCCTGATTCTTGATTTCTTGAGCAGTTGATGAGAGGGCAGCCCTGGCATTCAAGTGCTAGTCTGCGAAAGCATGTTGGTAATCAGCTTTGTACCTGATGAGATCTTGGGCAGGATCATCCATGGGCAAACCTATGAAAGTGGATTAGTAGCTGCTCATGCCATGCTTCTGCATGCTTGGAAGGATAAAAGGAGAAAATATGAAAGGTTGAAGATTTTTTTTTGATTAAAGAAGCGGGCACAGAGCTTTAATGATTTCTGTTCTTCATATACTGATTCTGCTGGAGGGAAGGTGCTGGCACCTACTGGGTACTGAGTTGCAGCGAGCTTGATCACATTTCCATGTTCTCACAACTTCTCTGTAGGTGTTCACTGGTGCTGGCTTTCCCAGGAAGTCACAAAGGTGCAGGTCACCAAAATGTTCACCATATTAACCATGTTAACCATATTTCCTACATCATCATGGACTGGTTCGTTCTTGCAGAGAGATTTTGTTCTCTGTTGTTTTTCCTTCATACTTTTGATAAAGCATGGTAGCAATACCCCTTCAGGCTTTGACCAAGAGGACTGGGTTTATGCTTGCAGTAGCTCCAACCTCCTCTTCCATTTGCCAATCCCAAGAGCTGTGAGCCCCCAAAGGAGCTTTTAGTCTTTCTCTGTAGTTGTAATGTAACTGCCTTAGATGGGACTTTCCTTGAAGAGTATGCAAATGTATTCTGTCTGCCAATTTAAATGTGTTCTCTCTTGGGAACTTTGTCTCTCCAGTGCTCTGTGTATTTGCAGTCTCAACATTCATTCCCTGTGTTAATCAGGAAAATGTTGAGTAATGGGATTTGGGCCCTAACGCTGTCACAGTGTCATGGTCGTTGATGAAATACAGTCTTGATTTGAACTCATGACTTTGGAACTTTTTAACCCCAGGTGACCTGGGAAAGTCTCCAAGTTTGTTGCTTTTGGAGCACATGACAAGATTATGCAATCGCACATTGGCAGGGGGAGGATTGGGGAGTTAATTTTCTTTTTGCTTCAGTTTACTTCGTTTCAAATTTGGTTTTGCTTGGCAGTTTGCTTTTGGGGCTGGGCATTTGGGCATTTTCTTTTTTTTTTATTAAGGGCATGTTCTGCCTTGTGCAAACCACAGAAAGGGCGTTTTATAAATATGCATAGTAGTAGATGTTAAAAAAATACACTTGTAGTTAAAGTACTAAACAATAGAACAGTTTTTTGTTAGAGGCTCTTAAGGTGACCTTGGGGAGGTAATTTGATCTCTCCTTGTGTTAATCTGGAAAATGAGGGTAAGAACATTCCTCTTGTCTTCCTTGATTATTTGAATTAGAAGTCTTTGGAGCAGAGAGTTTCTTTTACCTTGCTTCACAGCTGTGACAAGGCAGTCTTAGTGTTAGGATTTCACTACTTGTACTTGTACAAAAAGAAAAGAAAGACTATTCAGTGCTATGTGATTATGTTATAAACATCTTATTACTTTCAAAAGGCAATGCAATTATAAAGGAATCATGTTTTTATTGGCACATTTATGGCATTGCTTTTCTGTACTTTCTCTTTCTAAATTTATTTTTAATATTAAGTTTCAAATTGCAGTTCTGGTGTGCAGCATTGATACTGAAACAAAAATAACCAAGGAGATGCCAGCTCAGGCACTGCATGTTTACTGGAGGTTTTATTTATTTATTTTTTTTAATAGCACTTAGTTCACATGAGGGTACAAATACTCATATCCAAAGACCTGGGCAAGCACAGTGTGCAGTACTGCCATGCCTGACCACTTCCCATGTTTCCCAGTAGTGGAATTCCATACATTCCTTGCATCCCAGCTGTGTGTAGGAGCCAGCTCTCTGAAGATACGATGGCAGATATTGTATACTGAGAAATGGGAGAACTTTTGCTATTGATCTCACTGGAGGGGAGGGCTTAGGGGGTTTAGTCATTAAATTTGAGACCACAGAGTTCATGGGTTCAGGTGGTGGTAGAGGCAGCTCTTCCTCCAGCTGAAACAGTGAATGGTTTGAACCAAAAATCCTCCAGTTTTGAAAAGGGGAGGTTCAATCAACTTCATTTTCTCAAAATTAACAAAGTTCTAATTGCTGATTCTGGTTTTGAAGATAAAAGCAAGCAAACACATGCTCAGAGAAACACACCTTGTGGTCTCTGGACAGCTCTCCTTTACCTTGCTGGTCTCCAGTCCATGCCACTCATTATCCTCAGTGCCTCTGGTGGGACATGGGTGGGGCAGGACACTGGTACCAGGCCATTGCTGCTCCTTTCATTGTGTTGCTCCTTTTTCCTTACTCAGTTATTTCCACGAGTTCTTCTGCTGGCCTCAGTCCTTTTGGATTTGTGCTTCCTCCCAAGTCTCTTGGCCCATGCTTGGGGCAGCTCCTTTGCCTCGGCATTTCTCCTGTCCTGGGATCATTTTTGTTTCTCTCTTCCCCGTGCTTTGGTGTCTTCCCTGTCCTGGCATTGTCTCCTGTATCTCACAGAATCCCAGAGTGGGTCAGGATGGGAGGCACCACAGTGGCTCATCTGGTCCAACCTCCCTGCTCAAGCAGGGTCATCCTAGAGCACAGGGCACGGGATTGTGCCTGGATGGTTCTTGGATATCTCCAGTGAGGGACACTCCACAACTCCTCTGGGCGACCTGTGCCAGTGCACAGGGAAGGACTCTGGTCTCTCTCTCGTGTCTCCTGCTATTTGTGCTTTCAATGTTTACTGCCTGTTGCTGTGTCTGTTTTTGCAGAGGTTCTCTGTGCTCCTTGTTTCAGTGTGCAGTGGGTCAGTTTTGCCATTTGCTGAACTGGTTGGACCAACGGTGACCAGCACAATCCCATCCTTGGCCACCTCCTACTCCAGTCACCACTGCAGCACCATCACTACAAAAGCCCTGCTGGTTATGGTGAATACAATTGAGTGGAATAGAAAATTATATGGTTTCTTTCCTTGGATGAAAATTCAAAAGGCAACACTTCTATAGATAGCGTCTTGGCATAGTAAAATTGTTTAAAAATACATTAAGCTAGGGCAGAAAAATATTTTTCCAAAGGGGAAGTAAGAATCTTGGTAGGAAAGAATTTACAAGTTAGGAGAATAATTTGGCCTGCTACTGTAGGAGAGTCAATTATTTTTGTAGAAATATTAATGGATACTGGGGGATGGGTACCAGGGGAAAAGACCAAGTTCCACTAATCAAAATGTCTTGTGCCCTTTGGGTAGGAGAAGCCAGGGAACAGGATTTTTTTTGTTCTGGGGGCAATCCATAACTAATTTAAAAAGGATTATTTATAACAAAGTTGGTTTTCCACCTAGAGGACAGTCAGTATCCCCAAAAGAATGATTAATCCTTGCCTTCGTTGAGCCTGGATAACTTTCAGGCTCACTAGGGATCTGTCTAAGGAGAGCACTTAGGCATTGTCTTAAGCCTGTTCTGTTCAGCAGAGTGTCTTGTTGAGTCTAATTGAATCACTGGGAATTAAAGCTAAGTAAGTGCTTGAGCATTTCCCCAAAGTTGGACCCAGTTTAGAGACAACTTGCGAAATATTTCTGGTTTTTATATGCGCTGATCATAAAGTGATACAAGCCCAGCAATGATAGAAGCCATGTGTCAATCAATCATGTACATGATCTATCATTAATACCAGCTGGTCAGAAGTGAACTGCTGTTGCTCTTAGGCTGTACAAGAGAATAATAGGCAAGGTCCTCTGAACACTGTCAACAGGGAGGGTAACTCCCCAGTTCCCACTGCTGTTGGTACCACTTCAGCATCACATATGTCAGTATAATCTACATGGCAGTATTGTGAAACTTTGTTTCAGTTCAGAATGTGGTTCAGAAGCAATATCTTAAAATTATATCAAATTATAGATAACATTTCTATTATTATATTGTTATATTATTATGATATATATAATATTACTATGCTATAATAATTTCTATTATATCAAATAGAAATGAAGCCTTGCAGAGCACTGAGTGTTTTTTATTACTGCTGGATCGAACAAGAGTTAATGAATTACTTGTTTGTTCAATGAAGCAGTTGCATTTGTATTTTCTTTTTTCCAAAGGCACCTCAAAAACAGGATTTGATGGACTTGAGGGTGTCAACTTGCTATCCAGCAGTGAAGGTAGCCAGAGGAACAGGCTGTGTTCAGGGGCACTATATTGATCAGTGCTTTCCCTATGCTAGTCCATTTGCCATATAATGTTAACACTTGATGGTCTTTAGGAGCACAGTTATTTATTGTTGAAATAATCTGCTTCAGAAACTGACTTCTATGCTGCAATGTTTTTAAGGTCTGGGTGCCAACATGGGCAATTAAGCACAGGGCAGGGCCTCTGAAATATCTGTACATGGCAAACCATCCTGGGTGTCAGGAGCCCCAAGAGGACTCATGTTGCTCATGAATGTCTGTCTAGTTTTAGTTTGAGGCTGTGTAGCTCAGTCCTTACAAATGCCAGAAGTGAGGGTGGTACTGAATGATGGGCATTTACATTTGCAAGATCCTTGACTGAAGGATCCTTTCTAAGCATGGGGCACAAAACCTCTGTCGTTTAAAGGGGCTGGCTGAGGACAGGTCTCTGCAAGGGTCTTGTGAAAAAACCCTTGGGGAGATTCCTGGTGGTAACTGAGAGATTTTACTACAGATTCTGTTTTGAAAGCCTCTGTGAGACCACTGATTTATGCAGGTCAGTGTTCCTCCTCAGATAATCTCAGGGTGAACAGTGGGGGAATTGATTATTAAAATTAACATTTTTATATTGACTTACTTCAGAAGGAAATTTAATTCATTTTACTGCGTGGAAGACTCATGCAGCCTCTAAAAAGGATGCATAGGGGAACTGTGATGAGTTTGTTGCCAGAATCCCCACGTGGGATGCTGTTTGGGTAGCTGAGAGGACTGATAGACATTTGAGTGCTATTATGGGTAACCACCACTCATCAGTAAGTCAGAATTTCCATGCTGTCTGGAAAAAGCAATTGTTTTTTCTGCTAACTTCAGCAACTTGTTTTCATCTAGCCTTGAGGATCCTTAAGGATTTGCACTGGATAACTTGACACTTCTGTTTATTCATTGTTGAGAATAAGGTTTAGATACTGGACTTGGTGATCCTTGTGGGTCCTTTCCACCTCAGACAATTCTGTGATTTTTTTTTTTTTTTTTTAAGATAGAGACATCAAGTGATGTGTATGAGATGGTTGCTCAGGTTATTCTGAGGAGCTCTTGAATTTCTAATTACTTCTGTCCTATATTAGAAGAAAATCACTCTTTTGAAATAGTGAATGATCCTCTTGTGTATATCAGATGTGTTGAAGGCATAACTCAATTTTTTTTTTGCCACTTCCAAGGCTTATACCTGTGACTACCTGTTAGAGACTTGCAGATGTTGGGTGTGAGAAGCAAATATTTAGCATGATCTTCCAGCCCTTCAGAAAGGAGTTTCGAAGGGTGAGTTGATTATCTTGAAATACTGTCTCTCAGTAGGTTGGTTGTAGAACCAAGTGCAGAGAACCTTTGTGGATGTCATGAAGGTCAAGAAGGGCATTCCCAGTACATCAGATTAGAGAGTCTGGATTCACTGTCTCTTTATTACCCAATTTTTATGGTGATCTGTTTTGTGAAAAATGACTCTGTACTAATGTAGAAATATAGCAGAATGAATTCACTTTGTGCTTCTCCCCTTTGGCTGGATAACCACTAATCAGCAACCCATCTGTTAACAATCATGTTGAGTAATGCAGGAATGCAGGTTTTGAATCAAAAGACTGGCTTGGCTTAGTCAACATTTGTTTGATCATCATCTGTTTCTCAGCATCTTAGTTTGCTGCATGCTTCATTGCAAGATTAGTGCCTTTTCATTACTGAAAATAGTTTTAAAACTCCCTATTGCTTTTTCTGTTTGAGCTTAAAACAACTCCTGACCATACTCAGTTAAGAAGCTGTTCTTGACTCTTCTTTGAAAGGATTATAATTTTTCTTAAGCAAATACAAATGTAATAATTTTGTCAAGTCCTTTTGTTCCTGCTAAGTATAGATGATGCCCTAGAATGTGCATTTATTCACCTGCCAAGTGATCAAAGGCAAACATGTGTGGACAGTCACAGCAGAAGTTCCTCCTTGGCGCTGTTTTAGAGAATGACAAACCCTTCTAAATAGGCTCTGCTGCTTTTGTGTTGAGGAGAGCATCAGTAGAGGTGCTGCAGTTTCTCTGGGCTGCAGAGCTGAGCTAGCACTGAAGTGTGCTTCTGTCTGACAAACTGAGAAAGCACTCAGGCTCCTGGTGGGTCCAAAGCAAGAGCAGGATATCCCCAGGTCCCTGTTTAGCCATAAGAGCCTACCCAGACACATTCATGCTTTGTCACTGAGAAACTGTGAAAATTGTGCACTAAAGCTATAGACTGTCAGAATCTGTGGTGAAATGCCCAGAGTGTCCCGATAAGGATATAACCCCTACATAAACACAGCCTACTTTTCTTTATCTCTCAGTCATTATCAAAGGCTTGGAAAACTGGATCCACCAAACACATTTATTTTAGTCGCAGAACCGTCATGGTTACATTGTTTTATTTTGTGTATGTTGTAGAAGGTGATCTTTTTTCAGATAGGATCAAGCAGGTGCTGGTGTTAAATATTTCACTTAATTCTGAACCATTCATATGCATAAATCTTTATAGGGCTGAGGCCTCAGGCCCTGATCTTGTATGCTCTTCTGTGGGGAATTAATTGCAGTATCAAAGCTTGAGATAGCAGAAGAGGCATGGGAGGAGGATAGAAAACAGCAGGAAAAATAGAAAGAAAATAAGCATCTTTGCACTTGTGTTCTGAAACTTTGAAACCAATGTGATTTTTTCCTGTGCTGTACTTTTAAAGGTCATTATTTCCTTGCCTTTTTACACATTTGTGTGTGTGGCACGAAGCTTTTTGTTTTTATTTGTAAATAACATAGGAGTTGTCTCTCACTGATTTCAAGTTACAGTTGTTAATGTTTTGGGTTATTGCCTGGCACTTATATCTCTAAATCTTTGTATTTCATTCTTTTAGCTGCATTAGCTCTATCCATGGGTTATGTATACCTAAAAATAGGAAAGTATTTAAATACTGATTTCCTTACTCAAAAATAATGTATGTTTCATCTCCTGTTTTTAAAATTTGCTTTCTGGTATTGGAGCCTTTACATTCTGTTTTCATGCAGTAAGTTGGATATCTTTGCTTACAACATTTCAACATTTTCTCCTTTTTTTTTTTTTTTTTTTAGGAGCTACCCTAAAATATCATTCTAATTTATCTAGTTAAACTTGTAGATGTCTTTATTCTTTGTAAGTTATTTTTCCTTTTAAAAAATCCATTTTTTTGAGGAAGCAATGCACCTGGTTTCTAGACTGGATATGTGCCACGTCTTCTGTTTAGCATTCTGTGAAAATCTTTTAGTTGCTGCAGAAGCTGCCAGGAGATGTGGAGGATGGGGTGGAGGGAATGGATACCAGTCTCTTCATTACTGTCCTGTAGTCAGCCCCACATCTGGCCATGGGATGCTTTTTTGAGGATAGATAGCTCTGGTGTACTTTGTTTATTGTAGCTGAAGAACTGAAGCTGAGAAGCATTGGTTGTGATCAGAAATGAATTGGACATGTAAGAAAAGTATCAGTTTTTCTTAGGTCTCTTCTTTATTAAAAAAGTGGAAAGTCAGACCAGAGACAGAGGACTGGGGGATTGGCAGTAATTCTTTCTGGATCCAACCCAGAGCAGACTTGGACTGTCCTGTCCTTCTTTACATGACTTTCTCTCTTAATCCTTCCTCCCTGTGCTGCCCTACTTGCTGAGCTGTAACTTCCATCCCACCAACACCCAAAAAAAAAAGGAATGCGAGGTAAAATGGGGTGTTTGGAGTGTCTGGAGCCTTGTGCTGTCACTGGGTGCACTGGTCAGCCCATTGTGCTCTCACGTGGGTGTGAGTGCCACACCTCACCATGATCAGGGCACTGACTTCTGCAAAAAGAGCTGCTGCACTGCCGTGGTCCTGTTTGCATCTGCTGTGTTCAGCAGCAGATGAATTGTAAGGGGAAAATGGTAATACTTTTATGGAAAATGTGAGAAAACATTTCAAAACTGTGGCAAAAAGCTACCAAGTTTAAGATTTTTTTTTTCCTTCCTTGTTTTAAAAATAGCTACTCTGGATATCTATAGACAGCACAAATAGTTTTGAGACAAATTGGCACACTGTAGGAGTGATAGAGATAAATATGCAAGAAGAAAGAGCTTTATAATAATTCTTCAGATCTGATTTGAATGGCAGTAGTATGAGCTAGCTACAATCCAGGATTTTCCCTTAGGCTTTCTCATACATGTGTAGGCAAGCAGCTCACTAGTATCTCTTCATGGGAGTGCCTCCTTCCAGGATTTCCTGGAATTCCTGAAGATCCCTGTCAGATACCTGTGGCTAATGACTGCAGTAATCTCTTTATCAGTCCCTGGCAGCTGGGAGGTTTGATTTCCCTCTCAGTCACTGCTTGGTCACCTTACCTGAGAGGATTCTTACAGATTTGAGATTCAAGAAGTGAGTCTGCAGATAAGCAAAATGACACTGCATTTTTCACACGTTCTTTTGAATAGGTATTTCAGTACCTCCTCCAGTCTCCACTGTGCTGGGCTTTTACAAAAGAGGAATTCCTTGGAGACTCTATGGGCTGTACAGACAGGCTTTACAAACCAGGGGTTACAGACAGTTATCTCTGAAAGAAACACAAAGGATGGGAGAAAATTACTTCTCCTCTCTTTGCAATAGAGCATGGAGAAGAAGTGATAAGGCAGATTCCATTCTTGAACTTGATTCTCTGGTGTCTCTCCAGCATCTTTCAGCTCAGAAGATATTTTTTCCCAGCTCGTCATCCTGTGCCCACCTGGCTCCCTCTGTCCTGTTCAAGCAAGGGGCTGCCCAGCTGCATTAACAGTGGAGCTCCTTGGCAGCATCAAACAATGAGGGAATTTTATTTTTAAACCTTCAAGTTTTGAACCACAAATCCTTAAATTAGTTTAGAAATCATAGCCTCCAAGGCCATATCAGGTAACACAGAGAAGGAGGGCAGAGAGGGAGTTGTCTGTAGAAAGCTTTGGTTGCATTTACTGCTGTGCCAATCTCAAGCACAGCCCTTTACTTTTATTCCTGAAAACAGAAAGGAGTGAGGAAATTTTAAAACAGGCTAGCAAAAAACTTGGAGTAGTTTCACGCCATTACATCTGTGCTTTATTTTTCCTCCTTAATAGTTCAACCTTCAGCCAAGGAAATGCAGCAGCTAAAAATCAGCATTTCAGAGAGCATGTGTCGGGGTCAGGCCACTCTTAAGGTATAAAGGGCAAAGCTGTGACACCTGAGGTTGCCCTTGCCCGTGCTGCAGTGTGCACAGCCTGTTCTCAGTGCTGTGCACCACAGCCCAGAGGCTGTGGAGCTAAAAGTCACAGAGGTTCTGTATCCTGGCACAGCTTGAAGTCACACATTCTGCAACATGGGTGGAGTTGACTGGGCATAGCTTCAGGTTTATTTGTGGAGGTACCCATGCAAATGGAAAAATGATAAAAATTCACTTTTAAAGGAGCAGTAGCCCATATCATCTTCTTTAAATTTAGAGGAAGCTTTTTTTTTTTATTTGCAGTTTAGAATAGAGCTGAACTAAAAATATTTTGTTGTGACTCCACCTTGCAGCATTCCCATAGCAAGGTGTTTCCCAGAAGCTTTTCTGACTTCCAGTTAAAAGCCAAGGCACTTCTTGGCTTGCAGCAGATCCATGGAGTCTTGCCAGCAAGAATCTGCAGCTGAGAATCCCTTAGTTTGAGCCTTTGATTTCCTAACAGTTCTATGTTCAGGGTGAGAATCATCAATAAAGAAAGCTGCAGTATTTATTTTTATTGTTTTCTTTATTTCTTTATTCAACTGCATTCTCTTCAGGTAGTTGATGTAATTTCCATTTCAGAAAGGTTTGTTACGAGTACTGTGGTCTAATTTCTAGCTGATGCAACAAAAAATAATTGTTTTTAAGCCCTCAGACAATGATCTACCCTACAGAAAACACCTCGAGAGAACAGTTTTCAACTTTGCACAGCGAATTAAGTCTTTAATTTTGCTCAGAAAATGACTTTGGTTTCTCACATGAACATTGGGTTGTGATCATTTCTATCTCCATTAGTTTTTAATTATTTCTTTGCAGGTCTGGGATTATTTTGAGATGTTTAGATAAAATGCAGTAACAAGTACTCTCAAGCTGTTAGAGTTGCTTTGAATTTACATCCATATAGTGCAGTTGCAAAAAGTAATGAAATCAACATTGCTTGATTCACAAGGAAATATAAGGAATGACAAAAATAATGGTGATGTCTGCAGAGTGATGTTAGCGCAAAGCAACACTCCAGTGACAGAGACTGTCTTCCTCATAGATGAAGGTGCCATTGATTTTTTTCTATTCTTTTTATTTCTCCCTGACTTAAATTATGTAATCCAGACTTCCTAGTTGTCCCAGTCAGTGTATGTGTTACTCTAGGTAAATTGCATAATTAATGGGACATTGATTTGTCTTATTTGAAACCTAAATGAGTTTAATAAAGCATTAATTATTCATTGATTATTCATTTAAACTGGTCTTGAAAGCAGGAGTGGAAGTCTCAACCAAGCTTGCCTTGAAAAATTCTTCTTTGTATATCTCCAGTAGTCTTACACAAAAGCACCCATGCCCCTTGTCATGCTGGTAGGGCTGGAGTGGGATGTGCCAGGCTCTGTGTGGAGACAGGTGTCAGTTCACACGCTTTTATTGGGACTGGCAAATACTTAACGTGTGTTTGTGTTACACACCCGTGCTGTGGGTGGCACTTTGTGGTGTGAAGGCAATTGTGAGCCCTGGTGCTGAGCCAAGAACGTGAGTGACTGTCTTAGGTGCTTGTGTGACTCCCCCCATCCCAGTCCCTGGGAACCTGGTGATGGTGTTTATTCTCAGACTAGGCTGAGGCTGACAGTGCTGTTGCACCCACTTTACAGTCCCGGACACTGAAGACACAGAGAAACAGAAACATTCAGATAACTTAATTTTAGGCTGGTCCCAGGCTCTGTGACTTAGCTGAACTTAACCAAATGGCTTTATTCCTTTAGGGTTAGGGGATATCATCCAAAGAGCCCAGATACCTCTTGTGGAGCAGCAGTTGGAATCTGGGTTATCCAGATTCTAAATTAATGTCCTGTCACAGATTATACTGTCTGGAGTCTGTTGTAATTGCCTTAGACATGATCTAGGGTTGCCTTATTACATCATGTGCAGTCTGGGATACCTAAGAAGATATCCTGTAGCTGATGTGGGGAGGGTTGGTGCAGGCAGAGCCTGAAATGTGGACTCTCTCAAGGTGTGAAATCCCTGCAAGGAGAACAACTCATCTCCTGACTCAGACATTTTCAGGAGCTTAAAACAGACATGTCCAGTGAGCTGGCTGGACTTCAGTCAGAAACATTTCAATAAGCTGCTTGTAAAGGTATTTCTCTTTGTTTTTCTTTAATTCTCTGCTCTGTCATCTCTGGTAATTACGAAAGGTCACCTCTGCCACTGAAAAGCCTCGTGTGTGTTGCATACATCCAAAGGAAAAAGCTTACAAGCAATTCCTTACAGGAGGGTGAAAGTCAATTACTTCATTTTGACCTACAATGCCAAATGGAGGCCAGTAAGACAAGCACCATAATTAGCTTCTCTTAAGGGATCAGCCTGGAAATAGCAACTAACAGTATTTGTATTCATTTAAATGGCTTTAAAGGCAGAACTGGAAAGAAGCTGCATCATTGAACCAGCCTTGAAAACAGTTATTTACTGTCTTGTAAAGAGGAGAGGCTTGTGTTTCAGATCAATACCAGAAGATCTGGAACCTGGTGTGCAGAATGTCAGGGTGTCCTACATAGGTGAGCTGGAATAAGCAGAATGTTGCAGGTATAGATTACACATTGCACCATATAAATCTTAGGGAGCATTTTCCCAAATTCTTTATTGATTTCCTCTTGTGAGCAACTTTAAAAGTCCACACTGTTAACTTCACCTTGCATCAGGCCCATTTCAGGCTGTCTGGATCTGAGAGGGAATTTTGCTTATAATAATTTAATTTGTTAGCAGTCTTCTCTATGTTTGTCTTCAATTCTTTCTTCTTTCCTTCTTTCCTATATATTTCCTTGGTTGCCAGTGAATAGCTTTGTTTGTAAGAATAATAACTTCCACTCCAGAAATATTATTGCACTGCAGATTATTAGATGAGGTTCACTCAAGGTAAGGCATTCAGTGAGCTTTTACTTCACTGGAGCTGCTAATTGAAACACTGGTTGGCATTACCAGCTGAATTCTGTTCACCAGGGTGGGCTGAATAAATGCTCAGGGGAAATAGTTTAAGTGAGGCTACCAGAGAAGGAGGTATTAAAAGCTTCGAGCTTGAGTTGAGGAATTTGGCCATTTTCTTTGAAATTTGGGGAGGGAGATGTGAGTGGTGATATGAAGAGAATAACAGTTACCCTATTAGTTTGGCTGGATGTGTATAACAGAAATTGTTTAGAATACTTTTTATTCTCTATTCTTGATGCTGTTACTCCCCTAATCTTGTATTTCTGTAATGCAAAATGATAGCAACATTTCTTCAGTAAGGCATTTATAAAGGAGGATAATGTAAAAGACTTCATGGAGAGATGGGGTTTTCCCCCTAGAAATCCATTGAAGAAGGGGAGGAATCTGGTGCAGTAAATATGAACGAGGTATCTGTTCTATTGCTGCATAAGCAGAAACCTGAAAAACAGCAGAGTCCTGGCTGGGCTGATGCCAGGAGCTGATCAGGAAAGGAAAAGATCTCGAGAAAACTCTGAGATAAAATAAAGAAGATGTTTCCCAGTGACAGTGAGAGTGATGTATCAGCACTCAGTCCTTTGCAGGCCGGGAAAAGTAGGACAGGAATGGCACAAAGACAGAGGCGTGGGTAGAGGTATGTTTTCTCTGAAATGTTCTGATGAGCACCACTAGTTTGAGAACAATATTACAAGGAGGAAAGCTCTCTGCTGCTAGAATGGGATGTGGGAGGGAGAATTGAAGGAACATAGGTTTGTTTGGGAACATTCTGGGTAATACTTTCCACTTCAAACTGTTCAGTTGAGATTAAATCTTGCTCCAGCTTACACCCGTGCATTTCTGTTAGGGCCCCAAGCTGCCACATCTGAAGAGAAAGTTAAGCATGTTTTACAGAAGCCAAATGTGGAGCAATTAAAGTTTTATTATGACAGTGAAATCCACAAACTTCTCCTGTTCCTATCCAAGTTCTGCTATGGGTGGTTGGGTAGCTGATTACCACTACCTGGAATTGTGCCTCCGTGACAATATTGCAAATACGTGGGTAGTTTCTGCCTACTCATAGTAACTCTAATTTGCATGCAGAGTAATTTCTGCTAGAATTGATGGCAGTAAAGACAAATAATATTGGCTTCTTTCCTCTTCAGGAGTGCTTTCCCTTCATTAGATATCTGCTGTAGCAAAAAAGAGATGTTTGTAGTTTATTTTTAGTGTAGTCATTTGCATACAGACTATCCCGGTTCATCTGGTTTCCAGAACTTGATTTGGAATTGCTTTCCTTCAATCCTTTTTTGCTTGGATTATATTCTTGCTTGGATTAAATTATCTTAGTTTGTGTTTCCTTGTGTGCTCACCCAATGGTTTGCACACCCATGTGTTCTTGGAGAGAAAATGGCAGGCATTCTGAAACACTTTGTGGCACAGACACTGGGGAGGGAATTTTTTCCTCATCTTTCTGTAGCAGCCTCAATGGAAAGAAGTAGTAGTTGGTGTGAATGTATTAAACTAGTGGTTTATGAAAAGACTATATTTAAATAAAATGGTGGTAACTTTTTAGATGAGCATAAAATGCGACCAGATACATTTGTGTCATGATGGAAAGTGTCAGAGAACACCAGAGTTTTGTATAGGATAAAATATTCTCTTTTTTTAGTTGAAATTTTTTTTTGTTTGTTTGCTTTACAGTGGCCCATCCTCAGGAGCCCCACCACCCCTCTGAAAAGCCAGTCATCCACTGCCACAAATGTGGGGAGCCTTGTAAAGGTGAAGTGCTCCGTGTTCAAGCCAGACACTTCCACATCAAATGCTTCACCTGCAAAGGTAAAACCTTGATATTCATCTGTTAGAAATGACTCTATTTGTGCAAATGTGCCTTGAACCACTGATGGGAGGTTGTGCTTCCTGCCATCAACCCATTACAAATACTCTATTTGCTCAGTACCTGAAGGCTTTGAAGGTGGGAAGGGTAAAAAATGGTGGTGATACTTAGGAAAATTTTATCTTTTTGTAGTTTTTGGTCTAAGTGCTTTTTCAAGGATCTGGAATTTTTTTTTTTAAACTCTTGACAGCAACAACTGTCTTTGATTAGGGATAGTTATGAAAATTAAGGTCCTTTGTACTCAACTGACTGCTGGAAGTACCTGCTTTCAAAAAACCCACCAAAAAGGTTCTGCAGAGGTGTTCTAAGGCTTGGTGCCATGGAGCTGCCTTGGGAATGGGGTAGTGCTGCCCATTCTACAGAGAAAGGACCTGAAGGGCTCTTGGCAACTCCAGCTCATGTCACTGAGCCCTCTGTGACCACAACAAAGACTCACTGTGTTTTTTTGTAAAACAGAGGTTTAGTGAAGCGTTAAATAATTGTAAAACTATGCTTTGTGAATTCATTGCCTTTGAAGATGGGTGTCGTGGAGCAGGAGGCAACCCTGGCTCCTTCATAGTGTTTCTGTTTAATGAACAGCAATGCAGAGCTGGTTGAATTGAGTAACCACAAAACGTGGGATGAAAGGTGAGAATAAGGAGAAATGCCCAAGTCTGTGTGCAAGCACTGTCTGCCACAGTCAGTCCCAGCTTAGCACAGGAGAGATACAGCACAGAAAGGGATTCAGGCTCCAGGTGAACTCGGCAGAGCTGGTGGCAAACATGGAGAAAGGTACTGGAATAAATCAGGGTAACTGGGCAACCAGAACACACCAGAGGAATCAATGCCACATAGTTTTTCACTTCTATTAAACCTAAGTTATCTTTTCTGAAAGTCCATATCTAGCATATATACTGCAGATTCAGACTTTGGAAAGTGTGTCCAGCCCAGTTCCTGAGTTTCAGTTATATTTTTCATGTTCCAAATGTGGGTGGAATAGTTGTGTGGTTGCTCTGTTCTTCCACTTCCTGAATATATGGAATATAGCAAAAAATAGAAATAGTTGTTTTCCTATGTTACTAAAGGGTTTTTTTAAAAGATCACTTGAGTCATTTTTATGCTGAAAAATCAGTGTCTAGAATCTAAGAAATTCTGTTTGTTACCTGTGGGTTTTAGTTAAATACAGCTAGATTCGTAATATAATGCTTACCTTTCTCCTAGACATGAAAATATTTTGTCTATGCCAATCTGGAGTGGCATCAGCCCACCCGAGAGGGCAGCGTGGAGCACTGTCTGCCCTATTTCTGGAATGCTTGGGGAAATGCTTATCTCTCTCTATTACAGCTGCTGTATATCAAGCAGTACTTGATATCATATAATCCCTGAGCAGTTCAAAACCAGCAACTATTTGTTTTCTTGTTCCTGTCCATAGTGAGTAGTGGTCTCAATTTAGAGAAGACACTGGATTAGGATATTTTCAGCATCAGGCCACCTGAGACCATTTGAGTCACAAAGGAGAATGGTAATTCAGGATAGGCAGCAAACAGTGTCCTTAGGACCTCCTGATAAAGAAAGGGGCAGATGGAGCAGGGCTTTGGAATTGTTGTCCTGATGAATGCACCACATTAATCTTGCTTTTTTTAGGAGGGGTGAGGTCTAGTTTCTTCTTTCACTTGTGTTTTAGTTACTTACTCATAATCTACTTTTGTGCTTTTACTATTCTTTTGCAAGACTGGATTAACTAGAATACTTTTTTGGATTTTTTTCTTTCCTTCCCTAGAGGAATGTCTAAACTTATTGTAGCTTCTCTTTATGCAGATATTTCCAACCTGATGACAGTTTAAGATTGTATAATATTACTGACATTATGAATGCTTGCATGAAGATCACCAGAGAAGGGAGAGCTATAGAAATAACTCTTGCTGGGGGAAATGAAACTGTGATTTGTGCCATTAGCTCATGAAGGAAATGGAGGAAAGTAAATCCAGTTTGAAGTGAGAGGGCCAGAGCTGAATGGCAGAGACTTTTCTTATGCTGTTCATTCAGTCTGTGCCTTATTAGTTGGGTTTGCCAGCGAGTGTTATCTTTTTAGAGTTCATTTGTCTTCACAGAGAGAAGGGAAGGGGTGTGTATGGGAGGTTGCTCCAAGTCCTGTTTTGAATCTTTTACCTGCGCTGCAGATGTGGTTTAGTGTTAGCCTCTGGTATCTGAGTGCAGTTTTTGTTTAAGCCATATAGTTATTTACTCACATTGCATGTTGTCTGACCATATGGTTAATTCAAGTGGGACACAGCTGTTCGAGTAAGTGGTTTTTTTCTCTCTCAGTCTGATGGGTTTTTAATTTGACATGACTGCAACTCTACAGGAGGTGGAGTTAGACCCCCTCAGTTTATAAAGTATGTTGTTAGGCAGCAAAACCAACAGATACTGGGATTAGGATGTATCAGAGGCATCTACACGTGGCTTGGTTATCTTTTTCTTTTTTGTATACTCAACTTTGCTCTTGAGACTGCAACTCACATCTACATTGTGAAAGACTTGAACAAGCTCACACTTGTCTGCTTTCATACCTGCTGAAAGTGTTTAAACTTTCATGCATAGACTTAGAAGATGTGGAAAAAGTCCATTTCCTGATAAGGCTGTCCCACAAGTTCTATAGTCACAGAGTTTCTGTGTGATCCTCTTCTTTGCTCTGTATGAGTGTGTTTACATCATACTGTTAAGTGTGTTTGATATGCTTGCAGTCCTGCTTCCCTAGGTTGTGTCAGAGGCTCTTTGGAACTCCAAGACTGCTTGGCATGCACATCAGTGGTGGCTGTGGCACTGCAGGAACACGGTGACTGATGTCTCCACGTGCATCAGCCAGCTCAGGACATGCTCAGGCGTAAAGTGATCAGACAATCGTCCTCCCCAGGAGTTTGGTGCTCTGTCCATCTCTGGAATCTTTCTAAGAACAGAGGAACTGCTCCCTGCCAAGGATGACAAGTAAAACCTCCCCTGACTGACGTGTTCCTGTGCCCCCATGATAAGATGGAGCTCGCTGGGGCTCTGCCTTGCAGAGCCATGTGTCCCCAGCTGGTGTGTCCTATCTGCCTGGCGGGGCTGGCCGCTTCTATTTGCGGCTCCCGATAAGAGCTGATAGGAACACAAAAAGCTGAAAATGGTGTGGCTGTCCCCAGGAAGGTGAGCTCTGCCACCCTCCTGATAGGCAAAGAATTTCAGGCAGCAGCAGCTGACTCGGAGCTGGAGTTAACAGGGGAATGATGGACAGAGGAGGGATAAGAAATATTTAGAAGTGCAGCTCCAGGAACGCCATTCAGAGCAGTTGTCTGGCTGTTTCATAACAAAGTCCCTTACTTTGCTAAGGAATTACACTGGCTCATGTTACAAATGCAAATTTAACAGGAGTCTGCATTACCTCCAGGTGTAATAAATAATCTTTAAGGTCTGTTTTAGCAGGAGTACGTAACTCTTACCATACCAAATTGTTAATCTTTATGAGGCATTGGAAGCAGCTGGCTGAGAGGAGGGAAGGTTAGATGAGGAGGTTGAGCTGAAGACATCACTGGGTTTGTCTCAAATAAACATTACCATTAACAAGAATTAATTAGTGGCTTATGAAGAAGTAAAAGTTTTTCTTGTAAGCATCTCCATACAGGAATACCTTTTCTGGAAAAACTGAGACTACTCACTGCAATGCTGTTCCATATGGAAATGTGTGTGGGATCAGGCCCTAAATTAAAACGTGCATGCGCAGAGATTTTAATATCTCAATTTAAATTGTGATCTGATACAAATGATAATTTCCTACCATTGTCAGTTGATTACAGTTCATTTTACCCTATTGCATGTACTAGCAGAGGAAACTTTGAGGCTAACAAAATTGCTATAATAAGGCTTTATTATTAAGCCTGTGATTCATCTTTTGGTTTAGAGGGGAAAGCTGGTTTCAATACACTTTATTGCTTAACTGAAAAAGCTTTAAGCTTTCATAGTGACAATGTAAAAGTTTACATAGCTTGATTTTGGTACGTGTAGAGATTGGTTGAATTATCTTAGGAAGATAGTGTAGTGTCTGTGGTAGGAGTGTTTCAAATGAGTAGAGTGTCCCTGTTCATTATGTTGATTATGAATTGGAAAACTTAGGTTTTTTTATAGTAATGTAGACTAAACAAAAATTTAATCTCTTAAATAAGCAATCCTGCCATAAGAATGTGGATGGTGTCCTTAAGTTCTTTAGTCCTCACCATCACAGAATCATGGAATGGTTTGGGGTGGAAGGGACTTTAAAATCATACAGTTCCAACCCCTCTGCCATGGGCCAGGTTGCCAGATCAATAGAACAGGTTGCTCAAAGCCCTGTCCAGCCTGGCCTTGAACTTCCAGGAATGGGATATCTGCAATTATGTGGCATAAAGGTCAGGTGAAAATGTTTCACTGCATAACAATGTTTCACATGCTAGAGTGATATCAAATATCAAAAGGCAATTACCTGCTAATAATCTTGCTAATTATAAGGCAAAGCCAAGTCTTGGCATCCAGGAAGCATTCCACAAACCTAGAGTATTCCACAGGGAAAAAAAAATTAAGCTTCTATTAAAACATTGTTATAAATCAGCATAAAACATTTTCTTAATTATGGAATAAATGTGGTAATTTTCCTCTCTTCAGTTAGATGTCTCTTGACCTTAACTTGCAGAATCCTCTGTGGTATGTTTAGGTTCCAGGCACAGGTCTGGGATTTTTATGTGATGACTTTTCAGGGCTACATCATCTGTAGTTCAATAAGCCTGACAGGGAAGGGGGAGGTTTCCTAAGTTTAGATTTTGGGATGCTCTGTAATTCTTTGCCTTTGAACTGGATCTTCCTGCCTTGAAGAATCAGGAAGAAGTCAGGGTCATGTAAGCAGACACTATATCAACAGGTTGGAATGTGTTTTAAATCATTAGTTCTTTGACCTTTGATCTGTCATCAGATTCCTTCAGTGGCAGCAGGAGGGGGCTGCAAACAAGCTGCTGGGTAGTGCTATAAATAGTTCAGTGTCAGTGGATGGAAAGTTTAAATATGAGGCCATTCTTGTAGTAGATGTCCAGTGCAGTGTTTGAAGAGATCTCTGCATTTTCACAGATCCTTCTGTAACAGACACTGATGTGTGGATGTGATAACACACATGTGGGTAGAACATGCACCTTCCTGAGCATCATGGAATTAAATGAGGCCACTTGAACCTCTGAATTACTGAACCAAGATCCAGGTAGAGATGGGAATGTGTTGTTTCTGGGAAGCCAACAGAGGTTAAAACTTCTCCCATGCCAGGGAATGGAGTTCAAATGTGAATTCATGCATTCAGGTAGCTTGATGTGAAATCAAACCTCAGTTGCAGCTGTGAGACTAATTGTCATGTCTGCATGTACATATCTTAACTGTGCTGTGTCTTGAAGGCTGTTTTTCTTGCAGTGATTCCTACTGGCATTTCACTTTAGGTTCAGTTTCCTCCCATTCTGAAGTGGATCTTTACTTTTCTGTTTGGGTTAGAATACTATTAATGAAAAGTGATTGATACCAATCGTAGTTTAGTTGGGCTTGAGGTCTCTTCAGGGACCAAACATTTGACAGGAAATGAAATTAATTGCACTACTTGGCTGATATTGATGAATGCTGACAGATGCCATGTCAGATTTTAAAAAGCTACTGGATCCCTTTGGAAGTAGAGGAGAGGAGCAGCAGGATGCTTAACAGGTGCCTGATGAGTGGGGCAGAGCTTCCTTACAAGAATACAGAAAGTTTCTTGGCTTTTTTGGTCAGTACATCCTTCATTTGCCTGGCTTGGATGTGGTTTGGGTTTGTTCTATCCTTAAATTCCTGGTTTGCTTATTTAAAAGTTTTTTAGAGAGATGTTTCCTCCAGATAGTTACAGTCAAGCGATCCAAGGCTAAATCTTTGACATTTTTCCACTGATTGCCTTTTCTTCAAGGTTCATTTCCCACAGACCTGTAAATGACTTTGATCTCTACCTCGTGCCTAGTTTAATGTGAAAGGTGTTTTAAATGGTTGAATGATTCCTGCCACTTTTTCCATCCTGGTGCACAAACCACTGATATTTCAGTGGGAAGTGGGGAAGCTGTCACATTGCTACACTGCATACAGCTGCTGTTTGGTTGTTGTTGAGCTCAGGTATGAGCTGTTGGCTGTTGGATTGCTAGAAAAACTGAAATTTGTGCAAGTCAGGTGCAGACAGAAACAACTCCCAGTGCAGAATTATTTGTGTCTCCAGTGTTGGAGGACTGAAGGCAGGGTCATGGCACAGACTGGGAAGTTGATCAAGTTAAAACTGAGCTCATCTGAGACTCAGAATTCACTTTTGGTTTCAGTTGAGTGAATGCTTGCATTAAATGCCCAGGGGGTTCACTCAAGTGCCCCACTGAGAATTACTTGTGTCACAATGACAGCAGCACTCAGGAGTGGTGCAGGCAGGATGCTTCAAGTGAGGGGTCAGGGTTTTCATGGGAAGAGGGGAAAGGCCTGACTGAAGGCTAGAGGATGCTTCCCAAGGGGGACCTCAGGCCAGTTTAGGAGAAGGGGAGAAATGCAATCTTGTCTTTTGCTCAGGAGGTGTTTTAGCTGCTAAACCTTTCTTCTACCTGATGTTATCAAAGCAGACTTTAAGGTCACCTGTATGTGTTCCATGTTTATGTGCTTGGACTTCCCAGCATTATTTCTAATGTTAATCTGCCGAAAGGAGAAGAGATTCCAGAACCACTGGGAATGCTGGACACAGTTCCAAATAGCTTCAATCAAAATGCATCTCTCATCATTGTATGATAGAAAAAAAAATATCCAGTGACAGGAGTGTGAGAAATGGTCATTGGGATCTCTGTTACAGCTTTTGCAAACTGCTGGATGCAATTTTTACTGGTGCTTTGCAATCCCCCTGCCAGGGTAGTGCTGCAGCACAGCTTCTGATATGTACTGTTCTTATGTGCTCTTCTGATGATGCTTGGATGTATATTCATTCTTTAAATTACTTATGCCATCACAAAAAGTGTTGGTAAGAGGAGTAAAAGGCAGAAGGAGACTTGGTTCATTTGAAAAGCAGAAACTTTAATGAGAACCTGAACCTTGCTTTCATCAATATGGGATTTGTTAAACTCTTATGAGAAAAAAAAAGAAACAGAATTTCCCTGTGTATTTGTTTGGATGTAGGTGATAAACTGAAACATTTCCAAATTCCTTTCTACCTTCAAACAAAAGGTCCATTATGTCCTAAGAATAACTGTTGTATGACTATTTCCCTGCTTGAAAACAGCACCATTATCCCATGAAGCTGAAAAATACAAGAAAGAAATAAAACCCCAACAGGAAATTGAATTTGCACCTTATTTAATGCATGGTAACAAAGCAGATCATTAACATTTTCTTAATGAATAGCATTCACTTCTGCAGACTGAGAGCCCAGATCCACAGACTCTCCTTGTGTGCTTTTTTTTTAGTTCAGTGCTGAAACATTTTTTACTTAATGTCAACATGGAGTTCAACTCTCCCTGACAATAAGGCTGCAGAAATCCTAAATAATTCTCAGTAGGATCAAATCCTGCTTTCGTTCTCTTTGAAAAACTCTGATCTCTTCTTTTTTTATCATCACCATTGAAACTTGGAAGTGACCCAGCTTAAGAATGGTCCAGGTCCCTTGGATCCACAGGCAGCTGGATTGCTCTGGAGCATCCCAGGTTTCCATACACAGACCCTGCAGCTTTGGGAGCTGACAGCAGCCCTGACAGTATCTCCAATCTTTTTGTGCTCCAAGGATAAGAAATAGCAGCTCCAGAGAGCAAAAGACAGAAAAAGCCAGTGAATAGGTGTTTTCCATACAGTGGGAGGTAGAACTGTATTCCAGCTTATTCCATGCACAAGAGAAGCAGGATGGTTTGTTTGGAATATGAAATTCTTTGATATACAGACTCTGAGAGAGAGCCTGAGTTCCTCCAAGAGCTTTTGAAGATAATGGTTGCTTTTTTCATTCAAAGAAAAATGCTGGCTTTTTTGTTTCGGTGCTTGTGGTACCTTGGGGAACAGAAATGCTCCCCAGTGTCTCCTCTTGCAGAAAGAGGGTTTTGGTCATGTAAAACAGAATTTCTCCCATCATACTGAGCAGGAAGGATCTTAGGGAAATGTTTTTCTTCTGTAGAACTATTTCTGTGTGATGGATGCTTACAGAATATACCTCTTGCTTTTTGCCTTCTCAAACATGATTTGTGCATCACTATTGGCTCCACAAAGCAATTCTTTCAAAGTCATTTTTTCCATCAGTATGGGAAAAAAACAGTTTAATGTTTACAGTTAACTGTCATCCTTTAGGTTTAAATTTTTCTTTGATGACATGATATGTGTACCACAGCAGTTGCTTAGATCACACCATTAGAATGCACTGTACATATGCAGAGTTCACAGCTGATTTCTCTTCACTGCCTCTGCTGCTTGAGGCATGAACAGTGGTGGGCATATGGCCTTTCTTTTTAATAAAAGACAATTGCAATTTGTCCCTAATTTTTGTGGGTTTTCTACAGTGGTCATAAATATGTGTGCTAAGGCAATACGTGTCAGCTTGAGGGGATATATTGTCAGAGCCAGGACTTCTGCACAGGTGCCAAAAGCAGAAAAAAGAAGGAAAAAGAGCTGTTCAAATCCCTTCCCTGTTACACAGCACACTGTACACCCAGTGTGGGCACAGGCATGTTTGCCCTTTCTGGTTTGATCTCTAACTCAAAGTGAGAGCAGCCGGCTGGAATAGCATTTTTCCAACCATGGATGTTAACAGTCTGGGTGACCCTTGTTTTTCCCATGTAGCTTGAAGCTGTGATTAGTGGTAGGAACACATGTGCTAAATTGACTGCAAAAATCCATTGTAATGTGGGGTTGCCAGGGCTTGTTTCTAATTCTTGCAGATTGGTGTGTGCTTCCTGCTGTGCCTGTGCCAAAGATGATGAATCTGCTGGGGGCTCACATCATGAGCACTTCTGCTTGGGCCTGGGTTCATGGCTTGCCAGTGTGAGAGAATTACTTGCAAAATGAGATAGGGATTGGGTAGAAAGAAGGCTTCATGGAAAAGGGCAGTAGAAGGAGCTTCTTTTTGATAATAGCAACTGCTGTCTGTAAAAGACTTGTGAAATATTTAGCCTCCATTTTCATTGATAGGCTTGAATCCCTGTGGCCATGCATGCAAAGGGGGTAGAGTCTAATAACTGTGAGTGCATGAACCCTTCCCTTCCAAGTTTGTAGTAGTTTTTGCAATGATCTGCCACCTCTTTGTGCTGCTGAAGCTGGGTTTTCAGAAGAAGCTAGAACAGAGGTGGCACTGAAAGTGAGTTCTGGTCATCCCAGCTTATTAGATCCTTGCCCAGGCAGGTAAAGAGGGCCACAGTGACCAAATGAGTTCTTCAAAAAGTGACTGTTTGGTAGAACTGGGGATCATAGTAAAGACCCAGAGATTTCATACATGCAGCTTCTGAGGCACACCCAGCAGCACACTGAGCACCTTCAGCTTGAGGTTGAAAAATATACTTGAATGTTAAAGCTACAAGGTAAATTGCAAACTACAATTTAAATAATCACACAGACATGTGAGAACTCCATAGTATTTCAGGAAATTTAGCAGCTCCTATAGCATCTTTTAAACAAATTCTCAATTTCTACGTGATTTAATGATAAGGATCTGCCCAAAGTAACTTAGAGAAGCAAATTTATTTTAAGTAGGCTGAGGTTTCACTTCTGGACCTCCAGTGGAAAATTACTATGTGGTCCCCAACCCAGGAAGGGTCTAAGGTGCTGTAGTGTAGAGGTCACCTGTATTTTCTACCTAGCAGGATATTTTACTGTTAGTTTGAAAATAATACTTTAAACAAAATGGAGATCAGTAGAAGGAAAAGAAGGGCTGAAAGTGTTTTTTTCCTGGAGGTGTACCTAAAAAACCAGCTTGGAACATTTTGCAGCAGTTTAGCAGAGCCTTAACAGTAGTTCTTTGTAATTCTCCTCAGTCACTGATAATTGAGTTTTGGCTGCTTGTGGATTTAATGCCACTATGAAATGTAATTTGTTGGCACATGGAATATTATCACTGTTCTGTGCAGAAATGTGAAACCGGAAAAATGCTGGTAATGATACTGCTTTCCTTCTAAGCTGCATTTTAGTACTGCTTATTGTCGTTCTATTAATTATTGTTACAGTAACAGTAATTAGACATCCAGGGCTGGACAACAGACAAAGGAAATTTGCAATCCCTGCCCCAAATGCCTTAAAAATTAATTAACTTTTAAGGTAGGTAGCTAATAAGATACTAGCCCATTATAACAGGGCTGAGAATGAATGTTGGGCACAGTATTGTGCTTGGGATTGTGGCAGAAAGAGGAATTGAACCCAGTCTCCCTGATAATCTTTCTGTATTTCATATTTTAATTTCTCAAGGACTATGTCACTGCAAGGACCTGGTGTCCTGCTTATTTATTTTTCCTGAATACTCAGAATCTCTGATATTCAATATTTCTGATATTTGATCTGAACATACTTGAATCTTATGAAGGGGGATGAGATAGAATTCCTTGCAGAGTTAAGCTGACATGCTAGACTGCTGTGAAGAGTGGTTTCTCTTACTGAATTACACAGATACAGCAATACAGAGGAGCAGGGGGAGTGTCAGAAACCAAAGTGCCTGGGAGCAGCTGGGTATAAATTTTTGGTGATATGGGGGAACACTAAATAGGTAGTTTTGAGTTCTTTGTTCAATCCAAGCTAAAGGCACAGTGTGAAATTCAATCTCCCATGGCACTTTGTCTTCATGGGCTTTGGCTTTTAGAGGTAGGATTGCTTTCTGTCTCTGTGTTGACCAAAAATGCCAATGTGGCACTCTGAATATTTTCTCAAAGCAAAACAGGGACCTGGTTGTGATGTGTTCTGGTTTGAGTGAACAGGCATTTTACAGTGGAGAAGCTGCCAAGTCCCAGAAATCCTTGACTGGCTCTTCACCCTTTTACTGATACAATTGAGCAGCTAACATCCTTAGCAGTGATATTTTTCTAATCTGTGTGGTTTGGTTTTTTTTCCTCCAGTGTGTGGCTGTGACCTGGCACAAGGAGGGTTCTTCATTAAGAATGGAGAATATCTCTGCACCCTGGACTACCAGCGCATGTACGGCACCCGCTGCAATGGCTGTGGGGACTTCGTGGAAGGAGAAGTAGTGACAGCTCTGGGAAAAACTTACCATCCAAGCTGCTTTGCCTGTACTGTCTGCAAGTAAGTCATCCCTTCAAATAACATGGTGGGAACCCACATCAAGGAAAACACAAGGAAAGGTATCGCCATGAGACACGAGTCTCAGTGTTTCTCTTGAGGATGCATTTATTTTGTTATAAAAGATCTGCTGCGGGTCTGACTTGAAAAGTCTTGCAAATACCACTCATTTATTGGGGGGACGTGGCTTTTGTGTTGCATGCAGTTCCCTGTTCTGAGAAAGTTACTCTCATGTCTGAAAGAATTAAGTGTCAGGCTTACACTGAGATAATGGACATAGTTGATCAGCCCAGTTTGGTGGGAGAAATGAGATGAAGAAAAATTCTGGATGCTACATTTGAGCTCTGAGGACAGCCAACAACCACATAAGAGCATGTGGCTTTGGCAGTACTGGGATTCCCCCTCTTCCCAAATACTCTTTCTTGTCCCCAGTAAGAGAACCAGTCTTCAATTCTACAGCAAGTAAAAAGGAGTTAGCTCAAGCTCTGTGGATGTGAGAAAGGTGGCATTTTAAACTCCTATATCTGATGAGTAGTTGAAGTACTTTGTCCTTTAGCCAGGTACATTTTTCAAGCCCTTTTCTACTGAAAGCATTTTGATTGTTTTCTGTTTTCAAATAGTGTGTGTTTACTGCCTGTTGGTAATCATATAATGTGTATGTTGCCATTTTATTTCCCAGGGAGAGTGTGAAACATGACATCAATTTTCTGTACACTGACTTACATCAATCTTTTTATGTTGAATGAACAAAAGATGAGTCATTGAAATAGATTAATGAAATTCAGTATTGCTGCTGATTTATTTTTGGCCCACTTAGAGATGGCAGTGGAAAGGAAACGATGCCTGAAACATTTTCTTTTGTTGAAATCAGCAGTTGTTCATTTGCTAAGCAGTTTTGGAGTGAGGTGGGGTGTAGCAGGGATCTGCACTCAGCAGCTAATGCTCCTTATTAAAGATTTGGAGTTATAAAATGCTCCTCCTCTGCTTTAGGCAGCAAATAAAAGTTAACAGCAATGTCAGCTTCTGACTAACACATTCTTAACATTTATGAGTGACTAGCTGCACATTCCTTCACCAGTCTCAAGAACAGTTCTGATTCTTTGACTTCTCTTCTGTATTATTTGCTATCCACAACATCATGCTGAGACCATTAGAAATGTAGCTGTTGTGTCTTAGCAGATTTCACTGTCTCTCCTATTCAGATAAAACATGTTTGATAATCTTTTTTAAATGAAAATACAAGGCAAGTCTAACCTCTGCTCTGCTTGCATCCATGGATTGGATCTCTTCCAGTGCCTGGCTTTGCCAAGGCCACATTGCAGAAACTATTTGGCCTGAGTCTCTGTAAAATATTGATTGCCCTGGAGGAAGGCAGAAGACTCAAGGCATGGGGAACAGAGGAAAATTTCTGCCATAACCTTTGCAAAAATACTTTTTTCTCTTGAATTTTCCAGGCGTCCATTTCCACCAGGAGATCGAGTTACCTTTAATGGAAGGGACTGTCTCTGTCAGATGTGTGCTCAGCCGATGTCCTCCAGCCCAAGAGAACTGTCTGCCTCAAGCAGTAAGTTTCCATCTCGTTGCTGAAGTCTCTCACTTTTCCAGGCTCATCAGCATTTGATTGAAACTAACGTAATGCAATCTTTTGGTGTTTTTTATTTTATTTAGAAGTGTGAACTATCTCTGGGAATTTCTGTGTCAGTTTTTTTTTTCTCTTCATTTAGCGCCTGTTACTACAGATGGGGAAGAAACACTTGGACATTTCAATGTGGAAAAAAATGACTTTTCCCCAGTGACTGGATTTTTAAAAAGATTTTTTTTAGATTTTGCTTTGATAAGCACCAGAAAAGTATAAGTGATAAAACCTGAAGTTTCAAAGTCGATAGATTATATTTCTTTAATGTATGACTGTGCAAGTTTAAGTATTCAAAAGAGGATGAAGTCAGAGGAAATTAATTTTCTTCTCCTAATAAGAATTCAATTAAATTAGCCTTTAAAAGGAGTATCTCCAGGATTATGCTTCCAGTAGACTGATGCCACAATGATACTGTGATCAGAACCTCAGGAAACCATTATAAAAGACACAGAAAGCAAATTAAAGGGTTAGACAAAGAATAAAGAAAGTTTGGGAGGGAATTTAAGTTGGCTTGCTGTTGGGTTTTAACACTTTTAAAAGGTAATTTGTAAATTACTGATATTAATCTCTGCCTCTGGTAGTTATTTTTTTTTTAATCTTTGGGGGTTTCTTTCTCTGACTGCTGGATTATACTCAGCACACACCCAGTGTAGTTTTGTAAATCAAAATGGCTACAGCTTTCCTGGTGACACAGGGTAGTTTTCCTTCAGGGAGGAACTGTGTATTTTCTCCTGGCACTTGGCTTTGAGATCCTGGGATTATAAAGTGCTATGGAAAGACAAAGATGGATAATGTTAGTGCTCAGTGTCTGAGTTAAGTGAATCTCAGGTTATCTGATTTGCCTGAGAACATATAATCAAACCCTTAGACAAAGGGAAAATGAGAGACTTTTTTTGTTATCACGCCTCTCTGTCTGGGAAGTGGTGCTTTTCCACTATAATTGTAGATTTGCAGCTGAAAATGCACAGGCCTAATCAGTTAAGGAAGAATTTAGAAACTTGCAAAAAGGCTTACAAGACTTAAAAAGCCACATAAAAATTTATGAGGGACTTCAGGCACCCAGAGAATCCTTCTGGGGCAGAGAAATGATGTGAAAATTGATATTTAGGAGGCATAATTGGTAAGGAACTGCAAGGCATGGGGACTTTGGACAGTACTGGCATTCTTTTTCTAAGCATGCCAGAGCATAGAAGAATCTGGGTCTGGCTCTCCAGAGGTGGCACACCTGTCCAGGTGGCACTTGCCACATGCCTGACCCCAGGTGCCAGAAAGCCCCTAGAAAATGACAGGTTAGACTTGTATGATAGTTAGCAAGGCAAAGAACTGGATAGTCACTTCCCCACAGCCATGGTGTCTACTGGAATTGCTTCTTGGCTTCCATGCTGAAGCCATAGGCAGCAAGGATTATAAAACAACATTTCCTGTGATTTGTGATGAGATTTTTGGGGGTTTTTAATCATAATTGTGTCCTACTGACAAACTGGTTTGCCAGTACACACAGCAAAAGAGCTCCTGCTCTCAACAGCTTAGAGTGCACTATGACATCTGTAGGCACCTGCTGTGGTGCATCTTGTTCTGTTATGGGCAAAGACTTGTAAAAATGTGTACTGTATAGTTTCAGGTCATTTTAGTGCAAAACTCTCCAAAACAGACAAATAAAAATGAGGAGAGCTTATGCTGTAATCATAATTTATAATTTAATCAATCCTATTCCTTGGCTATTGCTAGAAATACACAGTTGCACTAACTTTGACATTTTCATTCATTCAGCAAGAAATCTAATAACAAATACCTGTAAATAACTTTGCAGACAAATGAAATGAGTGGTGTTTGGTTTTGTTAGTGTTTTATTTCATATGACAGCTTAATAAATGGCATGTGAACTATAAAGCAAAGTGACTGGGACAGATGTAGAGCAGCACAGAAACAGGGGACAAGTAGATAACACTGACTCAAAGTGAGGTGTTGATGCCTTGGATAGTTCAGGCTTTTCAAGATCCTGTCAAAGACATGAAGCTTTTTTTGCTTTGGGGCCCAATGAAGGACTAATGCAAAGATGTATCCCAGTAATTGCTATTTATGTTTTAAACAGTGTCCAGGTTTTGTATTCGGTATCATGATTGCCTGGTTTGTACTGTCTTTAGTACTTTCTGCTTTCTGTTGTGTTCTGGCTGCATGGTAACACACTGTTTAAAGTCTCTCCAGAACACCAGTTGTGCAGGCACCTGTTATTTCTAAATTTTGGGCAAAACTGCAACTGTGCAGTTGCATAGTTGCATAAAATGCCCTCCGTTAGGGCATTTTATCAATGAATTCTCCCCAAGGCAGCTGGTAAATGAACTCATGCAGACTGAAAATAAAAGTCTCCAGTTTAGTCAGACCTTCATTTTTAAAAAGTACCACACTGGCTTCCATTTTTTCTTGAATGTTGTGAAAAATCCAGCTGAGAGCAGAGCAGCTGTACAGAGATCCCCTCATCTGGGACAGGCACGGGAGGTGGTGTCAGCAGGCTGTGGAGCTCGAGCCAGCACTCTTCTGGCTCAGGCATCATCTTTGAAATCCAGAGACTACATGTCATTAAATATAGTTTAGTCCCTCTTCCTCAAGCAGAGGTTTTTCCCTTGGGATATTCACTATTTCCACAATAAAGCACTTCAGTAATAAGAATGCTCTGTCATTTTCTACCTGAGGCTGAGCTCTTTCTCTGTTGGTTCCTTGTCTGGGTGCTGGTCTGGAAGTTTTGTTATTTCTGGTTATCTTTTTGCTGAAAGGTTGGATCATGTTAGCGATGTACATGAACTAGCTAAGAGACTGTATTTCTAGTGAAAAGAGTGTTTTCTGGGACAAACCTCCCTATCCAAAAGAAACTGAAGCATTACAATCACCTAACAGGAGTTTTCATTTTGCAAAGTTCATCTTCCAAAATAGTGACAAAGACTTTCACCATTGTTTCTTTCCAGTGAAACAAATACTTGTGTCCTATAAATGCCGAGGTACCCAGTGGTGATACAGTTTGGAAAAGAGCAGAGGGAAGAGATTCCAACTTCCCTTGCTTTGTAAGGGTCTCTCCTATGAGTTAAAAGCATTACAGCACAGCCAAGATGTGGACCAGAGTTTTCAAACTGACCAACAAAGTGTTCCATGTGCAGGAATAATCCTTGGTGCAGCTGTTCCCCAACCAGCCGGCATCCACGTGGAGATTTCACATCATGTTTTGTGTGTTTGTCCTTGTCTGCTTTGCACATTATGTTCTGGCTCAAAGAATGTCAGCTCTTTGGGACAAATGCTTTCATGCCTATCAGTACAGAGTCTAACAAGGTTGGATTTTGCCTCACAACTGGGGATCTTTGCTCCATTGTAATATAAATAATAAGCTTAATGCTTAATGAACTTGTGGGAAAGAAGATATCTTTGTTAATTATTCAATAGCATTATCTCTTTGAAAAAGATGCAGGCAGTAAAGTTCCCAGTAAATAACTGAGACTTCCAACAAGGTTCTGGTAATACCAAAGTAAAGCAGAGCCAACATTCCATGCCTGCTGAAGAAGGAGGAGGTGGGAAGGAAAAAAAACAGAAGTCATCTTTTGCCTCATTGCCCAGAAAGTGGCAGGAAAGTGAGTTTGTATTTGAAACAACAGAGCATCAAAATGAAGGAGCAAATTTACTTTGCAGTCCTCCTTTAAAGGCTCTTTAATTCTTAATGCAGTCCTATAGTCAGGACATAACTGTCCTTTCATTAGATAAAAATACAGGTGATTGCTGCCAGTATTCAGAAATAATGTCAGAGCTGATGAATATGCATCACAAACTTCTCCATTAGAAATTAGCTAAAATGGACACAAAATTCCTTTTAATCATAGTTCTTAGGAAAATCTGCAGCTTGGACTTGTAACTGTTCAGCCACATTTGACTAATTCTTCATTATTTTGTTCTTACTAATTTTTTTCTGGAGCTCTCTGAAAACTCCTTCAATTCCATAGAGAATTTAAAAGTAAAGGAGAAAGTTGGCTGACGGTTGCTAAGCAAGATATCTGCAGTGATTTTTGGCTTTAAAAGATATTGAGCAACATCCAACACATGATTCTGAGCTTATTCTTAGGAAATATTCTCCAATTTCACACTGTGTCAAGGCAACACAGGTACTTGGCACAGATGGAGATGGGCCTTGTGTGAGACACTGAGCTCAGTTTGTCTTAAGGAATATTCACCCACAATATCCATAACTTCAGTGAGTGCCCTGGGGAACTTAGAGGGGCTCACCAGTTTTGGTTGTGAACATAAATTTTTAAATTTTATATTTTTAAAATTTTGAGCCTTAAGCATTTAATATTTTTTTTGTGTGCTGTAACACAAAAATTTTCTCATTTCATTCTTGACTTGTCTGTTTACATAAGCAGAAACACTCTCTGTGCCATCCAAGCCTGTGTTTAGCTACTGGAGATTCAATTGAGGGTTTGGGGACATGACAGAAGGGGCACACATAGTCCTGTATCTCTTTCTTTTTTAAATTTTCCATAGAATAAAAACTATGGACATCACTGTTGATTGATTTCAAACACTGTGATTTAAATCATTGCTTTTAATCATGGTTTGTTCAATAACCCAGGAAACCTTGATTAGACTGACTGATTGTAACCTTGGACTACATTTAGAATTTTAATTATAAAATACTAATTGATAAGCATGAGGGTACTTCATATCTGTACACATCTACTTAAACTAATATAGCTCTGCATAAATTCATCATAGTATTTAACATCTGTATTTTTTCCCTAACAACTATTTTTGCAAATGAGTTGTCAAACTCTATTTGAATGAAAGTTGACATTTTATTTAGAATAAAATAAAATATCTGTGGATACTTTTTACTTTCAGAAATTTTCTAGACACATGAAGAATGTAAATGCATTAAAATATATATTTCAGTTTTGGAATTTATATTTTTCAAGAGTCTGTAGATTATAAAACTATTTACTTTGGATCACCCTAACCTTAAAATTTTTGAAAGTGGCACATATTATATACCCTAATTTTGCTTATAAATAGGAGAAGGAAATCAAGTTTATTCCCTGTTTTCAGAGCACATTTTTAACTTTGATTTAATTAAACCTTTCAGATTTTAAATGAAATCCTTTACTTTTTATATGTCACTATTTAATTCTCCATTTCTTTAGTCCAAATTTGATTGTAATAACCTTGCAGGGCAGCTACATTTATGACTTAATACAGCACACAGTGGGTCTAAAATTTTACCCATCCCCCCTTCTAAGAAGAAAAGAAACAAATCAACGTTCATGACATGATAAAAATTCAAAGAAATTATGCAAACCCAAGGAGAGTTCCTTTCTAGCAAAAGCCATTAGACTGTGCCTAAGAATACGGAATTCTTTTAATGACACTGGCCAATTTGTATGATTGCTTCAAGATGATTTATTCTTTTGAAGAATGCTTGCAGTTTTTGAGGCATTTTTGTAATTTGAATTACTTTCTAGGATTAATTTTAGTCCTCACTTTATGTCCTCACTCAGAAAAATGGGTAAATTACTCAAGCAGCCTCCATTTGCTCAGCTATTTCCTAGTTTATAAGGGCTGGTATTTTAATGCTGCTTTATAAATTGTGTTAGATCCTTCTCTGGAGATATAGAAGCTTTGTTAGAAACTTAATTTCTGGGTGATAGGGATAGAACAGCAACTGTATTTAAAATATAGTTGTGGCAGGGCAGGAAGTTTCTGATTTATGAGTTTTCTGTCAGAAAATTCCTTTCAAAAAAAACCTGTTCTTCAGGAAGGTGTTTGCAGTCCAGTTTCCCCATTTCTTTTGGATGCTTTTGTGTTACAGTAAATTGGACAGTACTAAATATGTATCAGTTCTTACTTGCCTAAGTGTAACCCCATCTTGAACTTGGAAATTAAAACACGTCCATCTCCTAAAGTTTTACTGGCGGAGTGCTACTCAAAAGCTAATTCCAAAGGAAGTTCTGGGGGAGGTGCAAGGAATTCCTCAGTAAATGGGTGTTGCATGAGGAGGGATCACTAGCTTGGAGAACACAACTATAGAGGAGATCCCCAGGGACAGGAGTATCTGGGAATTGTCATGTTCAGAAAGCCTGCCAGGTAGTAAGTCAGGAATCAGAGGTCACTTCAAAAGTATGTGAAAAGTGAATTAGCTGTTAGGTAGACCTTAGTTTGCCATATGTTATCCGGGCATAAAAACCTTCCTAAAGGTTGTCATAAGTTCCATTCCTGTTTTGGGGAGATTGCACCCTGTTGGAATTGCTAGTTTTCCAAGAGTAACAGTTGAAAATTATCCAAAAAAAGTCTGCAAATGAAGAGACACGATGTGCTACCCATGAACTGGGTATTAAATAATGAAGCTCTGAGATAATGGTGCAATTCCCTGGGGGTACTGTGATTGGGAATTGTGACTGAATTCAGCTGGAGCTACCTGAGTACTGAAATGAGGTAAGAGAAATGATGGGATAAAAGACTGACCTCAGTTTATACCTGGCCCTGGTTTATCCTTTAGAGTAGTAGAGTACAGGTGAGGCTCTGGGGGTGATGAGATGGGAAGAAACCAAAAAATTTATCTTTCTTTTATAGGACAATTAAAATCTCTTCTCTTTCATTGTGTGTAGCATGTTTGCTCTCTCTTCCTCCTCCTGTTTCATCCACCCTCTCATTCTCAGTTCAGATAGCTGTGTGAAAGACTGGGTTGAAGAAGGAACTGGAACTGATGTGGAAAAAGGTTAACTTGGTGATATAATTTTTTCAGGGACAGTTTGCAGGAGTAACGTGTCAGAAGGTCATTTGGTTTGGTCTCCTTTGGGAATGAGGAGTAGAAAGATGTGGAAATAAGGAATTGCCTTTCTCTGTTAAACACTTAAGTCAATACAGACCCAGCTGGAGTTGGGGAAGAGCATTCAACCTTTTGAATCACTTCAGATTAAATCAGGTGATGAAACAGCAATTTACAGTAATGAATCACAGAATCATTTGGGTTGGAGAAGATCTCTGAGATCATTGAGCCCAGCTTATGCCCCAACACCACTGTGTCAACCAGCCCATGGCACTGAGTCACCTGTCCAGGATTTCCTTAAACACCTCCAGGGATGGTGACTCCAGTGCCTCCCTGGGCTGTCAGTTCCAATGTCTGATCACCCTTTCCATAAAGAAATTCTTCCTAATGTCCAACATAAACCTACCCTGGTGCAGTTTAGATTATGAATAAAGGTATTAAACAGGACTGGGCCCCATGCTGGTCCCTGGGGTCAGCACTGGTGACTGGTCTAATGATACATCCAAGATGTACTTAAAAAGACAAGTCAGTGTTGGGCACTCAGATGGTTCCAGAGACTTGTGCTGCAAGCAAAGAAAGCCAGTTCATACAATTGGGATTTCTTTCCCTGTTTAATCAACTAAAATAGTTTTATTTTCTTTAACTACTTGTTTTAAAAATATCAGTTTTTCCCAACATGCCATTTATAATAAACTGTCAAAGCTATACTGCACTTCCCATGGGAAATTTATTTCCCTCCATTGTATGCGCCCAGCCTCTTATTGTTAGATTTCAGGAGTACAAGGCTGCCTAAGTGGGTTTGTTTTGCCTTCAGCAAAAGGGCAATAGCGAATTTGTTCTGACAAACATTTCCCATCCTTGCAGTGGCAAAGAGAAGGGGTTTGGCAGAAAATTTCCTGAGTTACATGCTCAGATTCACATCCTGCATGTAGAATTCCCAATATTGTATGTCCTTCTCTGACTTCCAGGACTTACCCCAGTCCCAGTGACCAAATGGTTATGCTTTAAACTTCGAAAACATTTGTCATGCTGTGAACATAGTGAGTTTGTATTTTTAGCTTTGACAGAAATATCTTGAAGATCTGGAAAAGCCTGCATGATGTCATCAAACCTTTCGATTTTAAAGCAAGGCTTTAGAAGGCGTTGCCTGATCTGTGGTTAAAGGGTGACTGAGAAAAAACCCTGGTCTCCCCACCTCTATGAGAAATTGCAATTGCACAACCTTCAAATTGCCACAGAAGAATTACTGGGATATAAGTTGTTTTTCAAGGTGACTAAGAGCTATTTATACTCAGAGATTTCTTGACCTTGACTCCAGTGATAATATTTGCCTCTTTCATCGCTTCCAAATCACTTGCTCTTAAGGTGCAGCTATGTTTAACAATGTATTTCTGTGTAAGTCCAATGAAAACTTACTGTTTCTTTTAAGTATCAAAATAATAACAAAAATCCCCCCCAGTTTTTCCCTGCTTTTCCTGTTTCAGAGCTGGTGCTTTGTAAAGCTCCCATATTAATGTTTAATAAGGAGGGGAAATAGTTACAAAAGGAGTGTAATAAGAGTACAAACTACTTGTTGGGGGTTGTGGCAGCTTCAGACTTTATCTATTAGATCTGTGCTTCTGATGGCCATCAGGATTGAAATGAACTCTTTGGTGACTTAATTATTCATCATTAAATCAGACTGCTACTAGCTTTGTTCACAGAGCTAACCCTGCATGGAGCAGAGTTGGTGTAATCATTCACATGACTTTGCATAACCCTCTTTATTAGGACAAAAGCACGTAGAGACGGTTTCTCTTTCATAAATCATATGGGATGAGCTGAGAAAGTGGGATAAAGGTATATTAGCTATTAAATCTTTAAAGCAATCCAAATGGGAGTGGGTAAAGTCCTACTCTGTGTGCTGAGGGTTAATCCAGCTGTATCAACTCTGAGCTCACCTGTGCACTATTGGCTGAGAGCAGGGGAGGGAGGCAAAGGCAGAAAATCCACTGCTGAATTTAGACAGTGACAAATGGCTTGCTGTGCAGGATGCTTCACTCCTGGTTGTCTGGGGTGGTGCAGATGCTAAAAAGGGAAACACATTTTCTCATATCTTTACAAGCAAGGTGTCATGAGTGGCAGCTCAGCCTGACCTGTGTCTTTTAGTGGGGCTGCTAAAGGTGGTTGGAGAGTGGAGCTCTAACTCATATATTATACTACAGAGGCATGCCCTGTTCCCCCACTTTCCCATGCTTTTGGGCTGGCTGACTCCACAGCACAGTCCTTTTGTCCAGGCATTTTCTTTTGTACCCAGACCTGTCAAATATGACATATATCTAAGTGCACAGGGGAACTGTACTGCTCACTCTGCATTTTAACCAGCACACTGACTGCACTGTCCACCTCCTCCTCTTTGTTGTCTCGGCACTACTGAATCTGTGATGTGCAAGGAATGGCTGTAAGGAAGAATCCAGGTTGTATGGCAAAAAGAAAATGCAAGAAAGCTCAGATTCAAGGGGTGCAGTCTGTTAGACCCAGGTATGAAGCCAGAGAGCACCGTGGTGGGAACCATTGTACACAAATTTGGGAAGGATTTGTCAGATTTTTCAGTCTGCTCTGGCATATGGTTGTGGAGCACTATTCTTACCTCAGAGCACTTTTATTTGCAGCATGTGCTGGTTATAGGTTAGACGGATACAGATTGTGCTTAATGTGATACTGAGATCCTGCCTGCAAAGGCTGATGACATTCAGCCAAGGGCTTAAATGTGCCTCATGCAGGCCTGAGATCATACTGGCTTTTATTTGTAGAATTTGGATGAACAAATGGTCTTTTCTTAGCCCAGCCCAGCCCTATTTGCTTTCTATTTCAGGAGATAATGATAATTGCTAGCTTTCATGTATATACCAACAGTTTTGCCAGAATTAAAATCAGATTTATTTAAAAGCCATCTCAGGCTAATACAACAGCACTGGGCTATTAGTTTACTTTGATTCTAGACATTCAATGTGTCTGTTGTATTAGCAGAATGGAAATGATGTTAATTTCCTTTTGCAGAACACTTCAAGGAACCCAGGAAGAGTGTAGATGTCATTGGTGCTATAGAATAATAAAAGGATGTTGCCAACCCCTTATATTAAACACAAGCACAATACTAAGTCTGTTGCTCAGACTTACTGTGATTTTATAGAGAAGCAATTAAACAGTCAGAGGTACTTCATGGATCCCTACTTCCCCCATGTATCTGCTTTTGGCATCAATAAAGATGCTGGACTAGGCAGACCTTTTGTGTAAGACAGTTTCTCTATTCCTACTGCCTTGGAAATTAAATGTTCTAAAAATCTCTTTATTGATTCCATTTCTGAGAAATTTCAGCTTCACGGAAATTTCAGCTTCACTGAAGCTCCCCAGATAAAAATGAAAAAAGCATGGAAAATACAGCATTTTTGGAAGGAAAATATAGCAGGGAATGCATCACAGTGTGACAGGCCTCAGGTGAGCTCTGGAAGCTGGCACACTAGGAAGAAGCAGTAGTGCTAAGGAGCTGAGAAATGGGTGCTGTTTTAAAACTGCAGTTCTGCACACACTGGGGCTGGGGGGAGGATCTCATTTGTTCTCACAAAGTCATGTTGCACGGTTTCAGATTTAGCTTAAGAGAATGAGGGCTGGAAGGGACCTCAAGAGATGATGTAGTATCCTTCCCAAAGCAGAGGCGAGCTCAGCATGCCAAAGCCACTCTGACACGTGTTTGTCCCTTCCTCAGCCCTGTGCTGCAAATTCCAGAGCCTCCCTTGGTGACCTGTTCCAGCCTTTGCTGTCATCACAGACTGGCATGGAGCCTTCAGCTGTCATGGCAGAGCAGAGGGATACATTACGTGGTGTCACTCCTTATCATTTCGTGATTTCAGCTTGTAACATATGTCCTCTAGAGCAAAGTCCTGGTATTGGGACATCTCAGGGCTGCTTTTCAAGTCCAAGTTGTGTCAAAAGCCTGTGACTCACATTTTGTCAGTAGATACCACCGTGCTTAGTCCCCCTGCCCTCCTTTTTTAAGGCATTTGAGAAGAAGAAGAATGCTGATAGAAAGAGGGACATGCAAATGGTGGATTCCTGGATAGCAGGAATGTGCAGCACATATTTGGGGTCCTTTTGGCCCATTATCCAACAAACAAAAGTCATGCCCTTTGGTCAAAAGGACTGACTCTGCTCTCATTATCAGTTGTGATAATAAACTTGGACTTGCCCTTTTGCAAAGCATGGTGTTGCCTGGGTGTTGCCATGGTGTTGCCCATTAGGAGATGAAGGTTTTGGGGCTGTACCTGCTCAGTCAGCTTGAGTGTTGGAGCCAGGGTGATCCTTTCCCTGCTGCCTGGGCTTTAGCAGCTCAGATTGCTCAGTTCTGCTGTCTCCATTTGTTGTTATTTTATGTTTCAGGCATTCACCAAAGCAACACCGAGTCTGGGGATAGTAATATCTGGAAAATCCTTTGTTCCAGGCTGTCTCCTCTGTGGCTTCCATGAGTGCCTCAGCTGATGGGCATTCCCTTTCCACTTCACTGGGCTTCCAGTCCTTCCCTCCCTCAGTCCTTCTGTCCCCTGAGGCTGGGCACAAAGCACAGCCCTTGCAGTTCAGTGCTCTCTGCCACATCAGTCTCTTCAGATCTTACCATGTGCTGGACTGTCCCTTAATGGGAATTGTTTCTGAGTATTTTATGTTTGAAGGGAGAGGAGTGGAAGCTTAGGGCTGAGCTGGAGATCTCTGATGTAACATGAGATATTGTGGCACCCCCTGGGACAGAGCGCTCCTGGCTTCTGGTTTCCATTCTGCCATCAGGGTCCTCCCGGGTTGCAGTGAAAAGCGACTCCCAGGAAAGTACCGAAATTCCTGAGTCCTTCTGCCGATCACAGCCCGGAGCTCCAGTTTCCCGCAGCTGCGGGAGGAAGGCAGCGTGCCCTCCCTGCAGCCCTCAGCACAGCCCCGATCAGGGCTGTCCCCCTGCGCTGTCGCCCAAGGGCTGTGCCGGCTCCCGGCCGTGCCACTGGCGGGGCTCTGCTGCCACCAAACGGGGACCGCCAGTGCCGGAGCCGCTCCCGGCCTCGCTCCGCTCCCTGCCCGCGCCCGGCGTCCGGCTAAAAGCCAAACGGCAGACACTGGCTGCTGTAGAACCCAGGAACTTTCTGCAATAAGGAGGGTTTTTTTGTAGCTTGTTCCTGACAGAATCTGAAGTTTGTACGGAGCTTGCCAGGTAGTCTTTGAATCATAAACAGCATGAAAAACAGGAGGAGTACTTACTTTCCCTCTTCTACTGGGTGTATGTATAATGAGAGATTGAGTCTCTGTACAGGACCCAGGAAGGGTTTAAGATGTACTTTTAAAATATGTACCTTTGCACTGCTGTACACAGTTCATCCCTTTGGCTACCAAATGTTGGGACAGGTGAGCAGCTAATTAAGGTTAATGAACCAAGTAGCTGACAACAAATGCATCTGTTTGCTTGCTTGTTTGCAGATTGTGCTGGCTGTGGAAGAGACATCAAAAATGGACAAGCATTGCTGGCCCTGGATAAGCAGTGGCACCTGGGGTGCTTTAAGTGCAAGGCCTGTGGGAAGGTCCTAACTGGGGAATACATCAGCAAGTGAGTAACCTCTGCTGCTCTTCTGAACTCGTGGCACAGTTTTAGCTGCTAGCAGAGAGGAGCTTGCAGCAAAATTCATATCTGGAAGTCTTGTTTTGACCACCTTTCATGTACACCAAAGTCTTTGTTCCCAGTAAGAGCAGAGCTGGGAAAGTGAACTGCAAAGTGCAACTGAAAGGTGATGTTTAATGATACCAGTCTATATTTAATACCAATCTGAACGAGGTATTACTATGGTATTAAATATTCCATATTCCCATAGAGAATTAGGTGGATTGTTGCATGTGTTTTCTGTAGTAGCCAGAAAAAGCACTGTGTCATTTTTCTTTCCAACATATGATTTTCAGGAAAAAAAGTAGGAATTTCTCCATTTCTTACCTTTGTCAGATAACAGAGTAAATGTGATGATGTGACTGACCTGACATTGTATTTCTCATCTCCATTTAAGAAACTAATGAAGAGGGTTTTGAGTGGAAGAAAGTGTGGAGGAAGAGAATAGGGAAATTATAAAAGAGAGAATACAGTTTCTTTCCCCCCCTTTAAGCATATGGTAAAGAGAAAAAATAAGGAAACAATGTACATTTCAGAAACCTGTCATTCATGTGTGTATAATATTTATAAGAATTAACATCTGTGATTTCTCAAAATAAAATCTGGTGCCTGAGAAATGCTCCTAGGTTGACAAGTGTTTCCACTTCTACTGTATGTTCATACTAAAACACTACATTACCTTACACTTAAAAGTAATTGCTTATAGTCTTGCAGCCTACCAAAGGGTTTTTTTTCTGAAGTGAACAAAAACTGTCTGCTTGTGATAGACTCTCATCTCCTCTCACCCCCAGAGACAATTACACTGATTCCCTGGAACTGCACCACCTGTAGGTGTAGGGAGTCTGCTCTAAAGAAGGAGATTTACTTCAGTAGTTTGTCCTGGATGTCTTCTCTTGAGGGAAATTTAAGGAATAATTCTAAGAGGCAGTAGTGAGAATATGATTTTTGTTTCTTGTACTACAGTGTGTTTCCCTTGAACTCTCTCCATTCGCCTGTGTCTGTGTGTAGGAGTTCCAAACTGAAGACAAAGGAAGGGAGTAAGTCATGCTGTAACCTGTTTAATAAGAAGTGGTTTGTAATTTGGGAATTTTCTTTTTCAGAGATGGTGCTCCTTACTGTGAAAAGGATTACCAAGTTCTTTTTGGAGTCAAGTGTGAAGCATGTCACCAGTTCATTACTGGGAAAGTCCTAGAGGTAGGTGTTTATGAACTGGAATTTGTGAAGAATTGAGCCACACATTATGTCCTTATGCAACTGCAGAGAATACAAAAATTCCCATACAAAGGCTTCCTGCTGATTTTAGAACAAAGTTGCTGATTTTCAGAATTATTTTCAGTGTTTTAGTTTTGCAGTCATCAGGAAAAGTGTATGATATAGAATTAATTGCACTAGTTTCTATGGATCTGTGGTTTCTATATTTCTCTTTTCATGGTGGTCTGCAAAGCCTATTGCACTCCTTATGCTGTGTCAGATTTGATGTATTTACAGAAGTAATTTGAGTACTGGAATCACCTTTGGCAACCATAAGTTTGTCAGAATGAGATTTACACATGATCTGGATGATGCTGAGAAGGTGAGAGGGAGAAATGTGCTGGAGAGGTAAATTATGTGTTCAGAAATGAGAAGGCAGAAACCATCTCAATAATCTCCTTTGCTGACTCTTATCTGGAGTCCTCAACATTCTCATTGAAACCAGTCAAATCTTTTTAGAAAGTCAGTACCAATCTCTCATGGCTCTGGTGAGTCCCCTTTGAGCTGGAATCCTTGAACTATGCATGGATTCCTCTGTGTCATTATTGAATTGTTTAAGGGGCCAAAACTTATCTCTTGTCCCTTGAAGAAACTCTGCTTTGTGGAAAGAACCTAAGCTTTGAGCTCAGGTCAGGAGCTGGAGTGTATGTTTTTTCAGTGAATAACTGAAAATAAACCTGAAAGTGTCACAAAAAATAAAAGCAGCTGGAAGTTGCTAGTGAAAGTGTGTTACAGGTTCCCTCCTTTGTGTCCCATCTACTACAAAGGTAAGACTGCATCAGCCCTATTGTAAGAAGTTTCAGGTTTGACAGAAAGTGGTATTGTGGTTTTAGTTGTGCAGGTTTCTCTGCTTCAGCATTCAGAATATTAACCAGTCACCATGAGGGGCTCAGAGCTCATGTGGACACCCTGTGCATTTGGAAGTGTGCTCTGGAAGGACGTACAGCTCTTTCATTAGCCAGACTCTTAGCCTGCCTCCTTTGAAATGTGTATCTAATTCCTTTGGAGACCTGCACAGATAATTACTGAGAGCAGCCTGAGTTTTCCCCTGAGTAGGAAGGCTGTGTCTCTGGCTTTCTTCTGGCCTGCCACCATCTGCTTATCTTTTGCTGTCTACTGATGAGTTTTTGCAATTTAGCATTATGTATTGGAGCCACTGTAGCTGCAATGCTGTGTGGGAAGCACAGCAGGAAGAAGTAATTGGATTTGTGAGATTGGAAAACATAACATAGTTCTAAAATTATTTTAGGTGTACATGACAGTTGTTCTCACCTATAAGCAATGCAGCCTATTCAGATGAAAATGACAAAAGAGAGGATTATTGGAGTCTGTGGAGAGCTGGGAAGAAATAAACTATTTCTATCTGGAACATTTTGTGTAGTAGCTGTGAATATAGCAAGGTTGCTCATATGTTACTCTTCCTGGCATGAGTGAGGTTTCAAGAAACCTAGCTGTTTGAGGGGTCATGAGCTGTATCCCATCAGAACTGGACAAATTGAGAATAAGGAAAGATTAATTCAATTGATCTGGAACGTGGCTGTCCATCATAATTTAAGCTAATGTTCAGGTTATCAGAGTTGTATCCTGGGCAGAACCTTGGTACTCATTTTGGCCCCAAGGTGAGTTTCTCACTTCATAGTTCTTATGCTTCTATGACTATTTATTTTCAGAAGATGAGACAGCATTTGCTGCAGAAAGGAAGCGTGTCCAAACTCTTGCAAGGGTGTCCCTCTTCTAAGAGTCAAGTTCAGATTAAAAAGATAAAGCTTTTTCTATTTGACCTGGCCCCTGCAGCATCAGACTTTTCTGAAGAATTACAGCTTTTGAATGATCTTGTCAGTAATGGAAACATTAAGCATGCTAAGTTCTGGTTAAGACTAGAAATTTTACTTGAATATTTGTGGCTCTCACTGGTTATCAGAGGCACAACCCAAAATACTGCAGCAGAGGGCAGCAGTGGTTCTTAGCACTTAACAGAGACCAAACTCCCCGAAAACCAATAGAAGTTGTGTTGCCCTGAATGCTGTCTATAAGATGTAGGCTGGTCAAGTCGTTAGAAATTTTCACCAAATAAATTAGCATTGTGTAGCCAGGGAGGGTGTTCAGACACTGCCTTAACTGAATTGCAGTGTGTATTAGCAGCTTGGATAATTATGATTAAAGTTCTCCAAGGTTAAAGTTCTCCAAGTATCGTCTGGAAATGCAGATGCAAGAGAGACATTCAGGCACTCTGAGTCTTTTAAGTGGTGCTGGAAGAGTTTGGAAGATACAGCTGCTGTCCAGCAATCAGAGCAGTTTATCAGAACTGTGGGCTTGTTTCGTGGCTCGTCACTGTCAGAGATGCACAGTTCCAAAGGGGCAGTACTAAATACTGCCTCTAAGAATGACTCAAGGAACTAATAAGTCAAAAGCTAGCGTGAGAAATTCATGTGTCAGCACGTGTGTCCCCTTTGGGCAGGAGAGGTTGTTTAAAGGATGGGGTCAGAGCATGACATAAATCCACTGGTGATAATGGAGATGAGATATCGGAAGCAGCCACAGGGCCACAGGAGATAATTCATAGAGCAGGATGCCACAGTTCAGAGAGAGCTGCAGACCTGTTTGAGGCAGGACAATTAACAATCTCCTTATCCTGTACTGGAAATCACCCACAACCTTTCAGTTCACCCAATCTTTTAATTTAAATGAAGCTTGACATTCTCACAGGAGGATTACCACCTTCCCTCTTTGTTTTCTTTGGCAATGTTTCTTTGGAAAATTTGAGTGGTTTTGATGATTTATATTATGTGGGTTGTGTCCTGTCCTGCTGTTTCCCCCTTGAGAAGGAAACCACATTCTTGGTGTGAAGTAGCACACTTACAGGAATTGTCTAGGTAGAGGTTATGTCTACCCAGCCCAAATTATACCTACTAATGTGCAGTTGGGAAAAAAACCCAAAACACTTGGTATTTTGCCTTTGTTAATAAAAATGATTGTAGCAGATGTCCTCTAGTAAATATAGTGGTCAGTACATTTCATTTGTCAATAAAATAATTCATTATGTCAGAAGCAGAGTATGCTTTCTCATCATCTTCATCCAAAGAAATTATTAGAAGCAATTGAAGGGAATTATATGGTACATTGTGTACAAACACTTCCCCCTAATGGATCAGAAGTGATTAGCAGCAAGCCATTTTAGTGCTGCTTTATTTTCTGCTTATTCTTATCACATCTAGGGCAGTCTGTAGAAAAACTGAAGGGAGATGAAAGCATGAAAGTTAGCTTTGGGTTCACAGAGGCTGGCGCTGTCTATTTTACCAGTAAAAGCCTATTTCACTTATTTATTTATTTTTATTTAGAGAGAAATTGATCTTCTTTGCAACATTTTAGACATGCAACTCCTGCTTATTTTGTCCCTCAGTATGGCTTTAGCTCCTCTGAGAAAGTCAGATTTTTCAGTCTCCTACAATGAACAGCCAGCAAGAGAGACAGCCACTCCTCATGTGGAACTAGGAGTCTTCATCTCAGAAGCAGCTATGCTGTGCCCCTGGAGCACCCTCTACAAAACCCATCAGAATAGCCAAGGTTTGGGTTCAGACTCTGAGATTCAAGGACAGACTCCCTCCAGCCACTCTGTAGAGATGATCCCTTTTGCTTGGTTAAGAAATGCATTAGGAGAAAGACAGGACTGATTTTGCTAATATCCACAAATCATGGAAGAATGCTCTTTTTTCCTAGGCCATAGATGTAACTACTTTCAGTACCCATGGAAATATGCAGGAAAAGTACCATGTGCATTTAAGTCAGCTCAGATATTTCTGATGTATTATTTGGCACATCGCTTTCAGCGACAAATACTCACAGATGATAGATGAGTGCATGCCAACACAATAAATGTGGTAAATGTCCGATGTGAAATATATATTGCAACTTTCTTGAGCACACTGGATACTTTAATGCTTGAGTGTTTCATGAAATGTTGTCAAGGCAACAGAGATCAGTGCTCTTGCTTGGATTTCTCTAGCAGAAAGGAATCTTTAGTTATGAAAAATTACTCATTTCCCATTAACTCTGGTAAAAAATGGTTTTAGCAGGCAATAACAGCACAGGGAGAGTGAGGACTTCTACACAGACTTACTGCTGAGCAGTGATTTTCATAGCTTCAGGGCTTGCTTCTTGAAAGATGTCTACCTAATACTAAACCTGCAAATTTCTGTGCAGACATGTGCAACTCCACACAAATCTAAGTAAGCTTGCCCATGTATTTAGACCATTTGAAAGACCACCTAAATGATTTTTGTCTAATATGTTTTTCATACACAGTATAGCTACTACTCCAGGGCTTAATTAAAAATATGTCAAATCATTGAGAAGCTTCCAACAAACTTCAGAGAATGGTGGATCATGCCTGTATCCATGTATTCCATCTTTGCTTATCTAAAACGTCTGACAATACTGCTAAGCAGTGTTCTTTTAGTTCTGCACAAAGAAGTCACAAAGGCAGAAAAAGATGGATATTTTGCATGAAATCATATGAAAAGTCTGAGAATAAGATCCGTTTTTTACAATTTTCACCTTTTCTGGCTGTAACTGATATGAACAGGATTTGATCTCATGACCTAGAGGTAGAAATGTATATATCTGCTCTCAGGTGCCTTGACCATCTTGCTATTCCACGCATTTATTTTTATGATGCTTTTTGATTAATATTAGTTGGCAAAAAAGAGAAGGCTATTGTGTGATTTCTCCTGGCTGTGCATAGCTCTAGCTCCTGTTCGAGGGGCTGCTGCCTGCCCTGGGTTTGCTTCCTGTGCACTGTTGAATCTTGCACCCCACCTTGTAAGCAGTGGCACAGTGCCATTTTCACAGATGGACCTGAAAAGAGTCCAGGCCACCAGAAGGTTCCCTTGATTTCAGACTGCAAGGTCAGGTCAAGTTCTAAATATGCTTGTGATACTGTAATTTATGCTGAGCTTCTCCTGATTTTAAGGAGGAGTAGTAATTTGAGATGTGGTACTTAACAAGAATGAAGTTTAGTACTTGTAAATACTGTTACTTTAATTGCCAGAATTTTAAGATGTCTCATGTGTGCTGTAACTAATTCTGAAATATGTCAATTCTGAGACACCTTGACTTCTGAAGTTAGAAGGAAATAACAGTAATTATGGGAGGGGGAAAAGCAAACAAACTGTGAAAGCTGCTACATTCCTCTAAGAAAATTGTATCCACATTTAAGAGGCAAAGAATGTGACCCAGAAGAGCCTGTAAGTTTCCTCAGATGTTGTTTTCAGAGCTAGATTTAGAAACCTGTGCTGTGTGGGATTCATGTAAGTTTCTGTTGATTCTTTAGACGTGAATGAGTCTGTTCTAAATACTAAATAAATAAGCAAACAAATATCATCACAGAACAACCTTGCTGGTTCCCATACGAACTGTAAATGAGTTATTTGAACAACGCCTGTTTATGTTGTTGAAGTGCTCCCTCCTGCAAACACTCACCCATGTGAGCAGCTCTGCTCATGTGAGTATTAGCATTCAGATGCTTCAGTTGATTGACTTTAAGAGACACTCAGCAGCATGCCTGTCTAAGTAATCTATTTTAAGGAGATTTTGGCTCATAGCTCATGTGAAAACATCTGCACAGATCCATGGACAGACTTTAGTTAGGTACTTCAGTGCAGTCATGTATGTGGTCCTGTGTTCTTAAAACACTTTCTAGATTGAGGAGCCAAGTACAGAATCTCTTAAACTGAGATTTATTTAAATTCTGTTCAGAAATGTTAAGTGACAAAGCAGCATATATCCTTCTGCCAAATGAAGCATTTAGCAAGGCTGTTTTCATAACAATAATGCAGGAAGCATCACAAAATATGTAATTTACTGGATTTTAATGATGTAACCTATACTGGTAATACAGGTTGATGTGAAGTAAAAGTTCAAACACTTTTATAAATTAAGCAATTAATGAACCGAACAGAGACTGATAGGATGGATGCAAGCAGGTTTGGTGTTATATTAAAGTTGTGAAAAAAATAATATCCCTGAAGAATGCACTACCATTCTGTTTTCATAGCATTAGGTATCTTTTGCTTTAGGTGTATTACAGGCTTGGGAGAGACTGTGCTCTCAACCAGTGTCTCCCAGTCACTGCTCTAATCTACACACGCCTCAGTAATCCAGGGGAAAAGGCCACAGAGAGTATGAGAGGCAGCAGTAGAGTTTAGTGTGTGATCTGTTAGTTCTGTGATTTGCCTTGTATTTGATTTCACTGCCTTTAGAACAAAGGAGAAAATGTGACCATGTTGCTTCAACGTCCCAGGTAAATGACAACAAAAGCAGAAGCCCAAGCTGTGGTCATTGCCCTCTTAGGTGTACACAGCAGAGCACAGGGACCTTTTTGAGTATGGAAAATACCTGGGAGAAATCAGATAGGGTCAGAGCACAGAGCCCTTTGAAAACTCATCCAGCGTTCCTAGAGTGTGACTGAAGCATAATGTCACTCCAAAATGTGCAAACAAGACAAAGGGATACAGGTTCCAATGCGGGAAGTGGCCCCAGCACTTGGGCTGCATCAGTCCGAACTGGGCTAGAGAATACAGTCTCAGTGAAACTATGTGTTTCTGACAAAACTAGACTAACACTCAGGAGGCTGTATAAATTCCTCAGAAGCTGTGGAAGTAATATTTAATAACTTCCAGAGGAGAAGAGTGCCCAGTTCACAGAGCAGACGCCTCTCCCCAAGGGAAAAGTGTTCTGAATTGTGTCGACATCAAATAGTGACCCAGGAAAGTGAGAAATGGTCCTGCCCCTGCCTGGGTCGGGGCTTTTCCCTTTTCCTTTTCCAGAATGAGACGGCCGAGTTGCACCGAGCGGGTTGAATGTGCAGGGAGGGTTATTTGCTGGTTCGGTGGGTGTGTGCAGGAGGAGGAGGAGGAGGAGTGAGGCTCCGGGCTGGGTGCAGCTCCGGGCACAGCCCAGCCGGCTCCGCTCCTGCCGGAGCCTCAGCGGAGCTGAGGAGGAAATGGACTTGGACTGAGAAATCCCTCTCAGAAGGTAAACCCCTTCCTGTGAAACCAGAGCTGACCTGGAAAGGGTCGTGCCTTTCCTGGGGGAGGGAAGGGGGTGCAGCTTTGTGATGGGACTGAATAGCTTGCCAGGGGGATCATAATAGGGTACTTGGACTTTTGTTCCTGTGCACCAGAATGAATTTTTTTTAAGGCTTTGTGTAATTCTGTGGTTTAGATAAAGAGAGTGCAGCTACACATGTTTTTAAAGTGCCAGGAAGAAAGGAGAATGGAACAGAGCTTGGGCTGTTTCTGATTGCAACTGATTGCTGCTCTATGGAGGAACAATGCAATTCTCTATCTTAAATAATTCTTGATAGAGTTTGTTGGGTCTTTTTATCACTTTGGAGATTTTTTGTTTTGTTTTGTTTTTTGCATAGAAATAAGGCTAGCATTTGTTTCTAGTTTCCCTGTGTTTTTGCTGAGAAATGTGTTTTATCAGTTAATGTGGAACGCTGATTTTTATTTTTTTTCTTAATGTGGGGTTTGTTTGGATAAAAGCAGGTAAATGAAAAGTTTAATAATAACTCAGAATATGGGTAAATGGTTCAGACAGGTTGCCTATGTAGCTGAGTAGCAGCATAGATTTAACTTAATTTAGACTACCCTTCCCTGATGAAAAATACCCTGCTGGAATTACTGAGATCACAAGGCACAAGACCAAAAATCTAGAATAAATATACCTGTAGAAAAATAATATAAAGTTCTTGATGTAAAAATCTTTCTAACAGGATTTTAGTGA
>VYXD01006823.1:1444718-1482066 GCA_013397195.1 Hylia prasina
CATCAAAAGATTGAATTTGGCAGGAGAGCTATCTGTAGTTGGGAAAGACTTGATTTATAGAGATGACAAAAAAGTATCTGAAGTTGACAGTGCCCTAACAGAAGTTCAGTTGCTATGGCAGCATAATCACAAGGCATTAACTTCTCAGCCGTGGTTTGGAAACCATCCTTCAGTCAATTTGAACATCAATAGGAAGGGGAGGAATGTTAAGAGGATGTAAAGATGGTGAATAATAAGAGCAGGTTGTAACAAGTAATTAGAAAAAATAACCAATTAAAGCTTCCTTATTGCTACAAAGGGATTTGTGAAATCTCTCAGGTGCTTATAAAATTGTGGTTTATCTTTATAAATTGCTTTTGTGAGTACAGTGTTGCTGGTTATATATATATATATATCCTAGCAAAGCATCTTTAACATCTACCTTGTTGATTTAGCTAAATATTCTCTAGTGTGTTTCTTGTACTAAATATTACTAAAAAACTTGAGCAGTCTGATCAAAATTCTTTAAAATCATATTTCAGTAGAGGCATTTATATGAGCACAAGGTTTCTTTCCACCAAGAGCCTTTGTGACAAATAGCCACTGCAAGTATTCCAGTAACATGGAACAGACAAAATAAGTAGCTTTTTTATGTCTTAGAGATGCACAGAACCCATAGCAGCTTGTAGCAGAAGAGTAACGTACCCAGATGAATGTATTATTTGTGTTAGATAATTGTATTAAGAATTCAATTGCTTGGTTGTACTGCAGAACACATCTTGTTCTCTGGGACCAGGCTGCTTTAGGGAAAACATGATACTCTATTTTTATTTTGTGGCCCCACTGCCTCTTCTGTCCATCCTTTAAATCTTTGCATTGTGCTGGTCCTACCTACTAAAATCACCCACAAGAGATGTAAAACTACCCACGATCCCTTGCACCAAAGTGAACTGAACCAGAAGTTCCTCCAGCATCACAGCCCCACTGGCATTTGGGATGTGGTGACAGGGGAATGTGGCTGTGCACTCTGCAGCAATGTGAAATTATTTCAGCCAGTTACTTGCTGTTTCTCCTGGACTGAGATCACAGTAAAAAATTATGAAATATTTTTTGCAGGATTCTGACGTTTCATTTTTGAGTCCTGCTTTAAGTCTTCCTATCAGTGAAAAGTTTAGGACTGACTTCCAGAAGACTGGGGTATAACCTATACCTCTCTCCCGTAAAAAATAATTGTTGGGAAGAATGCAGCAATAACGTGTTTGAAACTTGAGAAGTGGAGAAGAGCCTGTTGGGACAAGTCTGTAGCTGTCACCTGCTTGTAACAGGCTCCATCTGGGTGTTGTGCTCAGCATTTGCTCCATGGGGACTCAGTCCCCTCTCTCTTTTGTCTGCTTTGTCAGGGTGTTTTCCTGAGGGGGAAAAAAATAAGAAAAACAAATACTAACCCAAAAGACATGTTTGGAATCTCTAGGGACTTTGAAGTCCACAGAATTAACACCTGTCTTTACTGAGCAGGTGGTTTTACAGATGAAGAAATATGATCATGGGAGTATTTTATGGGTGATTAAATGTTTGAAATGACCACCTGAAGTACAAGGTGGGTAGTTTTTAACTATATGCTCGTGCTACATTAGAAGATCATACAGGTTTAAAAGCTCTTTGGATAGCTGTCTGGGATGTGTGACATTTATTACAAACCTTTTTCTTTTTAAGAGGGAAAAATAGCACACAGTAAGAGATGCATCTTTTCATTCATCAGCAATGCAGATACTCTGGCATTTAAACTGTCTGTGAAACTAGTTTGGGATTTTTTTTTTGTGGTTTGCAGAGGACAAGAAAATAACTCCTGTAAGTCATTTGAGTATAAGTTAAAATGTTAAGAAATTGACTTTTATATGTAGGATTTGGAGAGAGAGATTTGTTATGCATAAAGATGGATTTGCTGTTGCTTAGAGTTCTGTAAAGCAGTGGCATCTTGGCTGGAAGTTTTTTCCTAGGAGTGAGGAGAGTAAAATCTGAGACAGTAAGAAACTTTTAAGCAGATTTGTCTCACCATCATCCTTGAACTACTGCTGTTGAAGCAAAATCATAGAGCTACTCTATTCAGTTGAAGATCAAATGGCAGCAAATGTTGTTAGATATCCCTTTCTGCTTTATGTCCATCAGCTCTTTCCCGTTCATCATGACAGTAATATCTGGGAATAGTTTTTCTGTGGTAATTAGAAATCTTGATTTTTGTATGAAGCTGAAGTAAACAAGACAGGGAATAAAATCCCCACTGAGTCTTGGCTCCAACATGCATACTCGGATTGGATATTCCTGCCAGCAAGGATTAAAAAATGTACTTGCATAGTTTTGCAGCTGTAACTGAAAATCATGTGTATCAGCAGTTAGAAGACTGACAAATAGGGAAAAACACCAAAAAGTACTTCTGCCAAAAAGACAAGGCTCTGCTTCTAGAAGAGTACCTGTTGGTGGTCTGACATTTATTCAAAGTTGTCCTTTTTGAAAGAGAGTCAACTATTTCTCTGCACTAACTATCCACTGGTTACCCTGATGTCCTTTCTTATTTCCATTTTAAATTTAGTATAACATAAGCACTTTGGCCAGAATTACAAACCAAGGATTCCTGAGAAATGTCTGGATGTAGTCAAACACAGGCTCATAACTGATATGGATGACTGTGGAGTGACTGGGAAGAAAAATATTAGAAGTAAATTTGTCCTTTCCCTAGGTTGTCATCTGTTGTTTGTTGTGATCTCTTGATGTAAGAGATTTCCAAGGGTAGTAGGTAGCATTGCAGTTAATCAAGGATAAACCCCCATTCTTTTGACTTTTTAAAGCATTATCAGATCAGACTGGTTGCAATAGGATCTGTTTCCTACAAGAGCAGGCTCTAGTCACTAAGAGAGAAAAAATACTCCCTGCTTTTACTAATAGAAAAAAATATTCCTTGCTTAATTCCCACATAAGATGTTTCCCTGTCAGAACAACAATCAGTCTCCGTGGTACAAGCTGGCATAAATTGCATGTTGCATATCTACTTTCCTTCTCACAGGCTACTTTTGTTTTTTATACTCTGGTTGTTTTCTGTGGATGTACTGAGTCTGACCTCATGCTTACTTCTTATTCCCCTCCTTTGGCCCTTGCAACTCTTGTTTCTCTGTTGTTTTTGGGACACTCCCTGTGAAGTGAATGCAGATATCAGAATGGAGCCCAGGCTTTGCTGAATCACATGCCAAAGCTGCATCATTCCTGAATCAGCCTTCTGACAGGCAACTGGAAAGGCAGTTCCATGTGAGATGAACAAGAAAATTGGCTGCAGTTACTTAGGTCTAGTGCTGTCCAGGACTGGGATTCTGAGAATTTTTCTCTGCCTGGCTCTACTGCAGGCATTAATTTTGGTCCTGGGTGAGTTGCTTAAACTCCCAAGTTCTCACTTTCTTCACCAGAAAGTGGTTTGCATTTGCCACTGAACAGCTTAACATGAGTTTTTCCTCAAGCTGTTCTCCCAGCCTTCCCCAGGACACAGAGCCCTGTCACAGTGCTGAGCTCTCAGAGTCAGGAGCAGTTTTGGGGCTGATGCAGCTCATCCAACCCCAGAACTCCTGGCCTTGCACTTGAACTGTCTCAGTGAGCCACAAGTCAGATCAGCCAAAGCTGCCTTCCAGCTGCAAGGCCCCTGCTCTACCAGGAATCCTGCTGTTTAGCCAAGACAGGTCTCAGTGAACTGATTTAACTCTCTTGGAAGTTTTTCCAGTGTGACCTGTGCTCCCTAGGAGCTGCCTGATGCATTTGTAAAATCTTTGCTCTATGTAATGCCCATTGGAATGGATTTTAAGGTCAGAAGAACTGCTAAAGTCGTCTTGCTTGACCTTCTCTTTTCAAAATCAGAGCTTTTCCCAAGAAACCAAATGAAAGCTTGTCCTTTGGGAAATTACCCAGTCATGAAAACTGCAGAACAATTGCAGGTCCAAAAATTTTCCCTCATGCTGCTTAAATTACCTTTGCTTTTTAGAAACTTCACCTTGTTTTGAGGTTAAATTTGTCTAATTCCAGCTTTTTGATGTCACAGAGTTTTCAGTGGGATTGGAAAGCTCCTGCTCTTTCTTGCTATTACATCCTTTCTCTGCTTTTAATCACCTGCCATTGTAATCTAGTCCCCTCTGAAGCCTTTATCTGAGTAATGATTTGACTCTGAGTCCTTCAGGATCCCAGCTGAAGGCTCACCTTGTGTTGATGGTTCTCCACTGAATTCCCTTCTGCAAATCCCCGTGTACGCACCCGCCAGTGTCATAATTTTTTTCTGCTTTTCCTTTATATTCTGATCTTTATAGTAAATGATCAGAAGAGCAGGCCCTTTCAGGTACTCTGTGACAGCCTTTTCTGGGAGATTTTAATGATGTTCCCCAACTGCCTCTGTCAGTCGCTGTTGCTCAGAACATGGCTCTCAGTCTCACAGGGCCTTGCCTTCTCCATTTGCAGGCATTTTACATCAGTCTCTTAGAACATACTTGGTTGGTTTAGGTGGCTTAAACAAGCACTGCCTGTGAGTCACCAGCAGATTTACCAGGGAAGGTTTTGTATCCTTGTCTTGGCCAGCAGTACCTCATGCTGTGGGCTGAAGGAAGTAATCTCTGAGGTATCTGGCTCAGCAGAGCCTCCCCTGCTATCAGAGCCATCTGTCTGAGCAATGCCTGGATACACTTTTCATAAGACTCTTTGAGTTCAAATTATTCAGGTCTTGAATAATTTGTAAATCTTGATTTGTGAAAAACACGATTAAAAAAAAATCTTGCTCAATAAACAGTATCAAACAAATTGGCATTGTCAAATGCAGACCCTAAAGATACACATCCTGAATACTCCTGTCTTTTCTGGGTCATTTTTCATCATTTTTCATCTACAGCTCACAAGGGAATTTTGTCTGATCTGGTTTTGGCTTTTTTGACATCGTGCTGTAATAAAGATTTTTATTGTCTTTAAACATACTGTTTCTAGTTATTTCTTTGGTAAATTTATCTTTCCTATTAGTTATATTTATTTCTAATTTAATGACTCAGTCATTGCCTTTTTTTCTTCTTTAGTTAATATTATCTCATTTTTTATGGTTGAGATCTGCAGCAGAACGTCTCAAAAATTGTTTGGTTTTCCTTTTATGGTTACTTAAAGATCTAGGAATATGCATGTTCCTTCCAAATGCCACATGCATGTATAATTATATACACATATCTAACACTGCTCTCTATTTCTGTTTGTCCATACATGCAATCAAATCATGTTTGGAGACATATGCTAATTTTTGAAAATTATAAAAAGCTTTTTATATTAGGACAAGGTTCCGTATTTATTACCTGCTCGCAGGTGCAAGACTTTCTGATTTGTGAAATAATCCTGTTGAGTTGTTTTTTTTTTTAAGCTACAAAGGAGTTTGTCAGTTGTTACTGACTTTTCTAGCTAAATTTCAGCAGGTTGGAGTCAGCTGTATTTCTGCTGACTGAGGAAGCTCTTTCCAGTTCAAGTTATTTCCCATTGTTTTGGAGCTGTTGTTGCAAATACAGCTGCAGGGGATGTGACCTGCTCGTGCACAAATACCAGGCTGTGGTATTCGAGGCCCAGCCAGAGGGACCAACAGTCACTTCATGTGAAGGGTTAAAAGGAGAAACAGGGTCGTGTCTCTCTCCTCAGCTCCCCTGTTCCTGACAACTCGGTTGTGTCATCACCTAACGAAGGAAAACACGAGGATAACTTGGAAAGCGGGAGATCCCTGGTGTTGTGGAAGATTGGATATTGTGTGCATCCGGTACAAAATCCATTCCCAGGGCTCCCTGCTGTCCCTTCACTTGTGCCACAGAGCCAAGGGCTTTGCTCTGCTCTCAGCAGGCTGGGCTGGGGCTGGAGTGGCTTTCACACCGTGCTGCAGACACGGGGCACTCAGTGCAGCTCAGCGCACCTACGCTGCACCCTTGCAAGTCAGCACAGGGTTTTTTCTGGCTGCTGGAGTCAAAATTACAGTTACTGCAGCATTAGGCTGTTTGAAAAGGCTCTTGGCACTATGGTGGAGTTACTGTAAAGTAGCTTTGCTGGTTAATTCCCATTACAAACTAATCCAGCAGTATGAATGTGGCTGTAAGCAGGTCCTTCAGTTTTTGAAGTATCTATTCATGTCAAAAATCATGCTGGACAAAATGCATACAAAATAAAGGAATATTTACTTATCTAGAGCTTTGTGAAGCCTAAAGATTACAGAAGACCTAGAATTCCCACACCTGTACTTGCAAAGTGTACCTGTTCCAGCATTCTTGAGAAATAGAGAAGGGATTTGTGTCAGATACTTGCTGCAATAAATGGGGTTTAAAAGAAAATTAAATGGTGAGTGCTAGATTTTGCCTTCATATGCACCTAAAATAAGGGTAATGAAGGCAGTGAATTCACAGATTTGTATTATAATTGGATACAAATGAAACTTGAAAATATATAAAATATAGTACATATATTTCTTTTGGATTGCTTCTGATTAACTACATATTCAGTTAGTGGGATTAGGTTTCTTGTGCATAAATCTAACATAAGATCCTGACAGATGATGTTGAAATCATGGCAGTGGGAAATAAAACTGTGTTTGCAGTTGCTTTGCTCCTTTGTACTGCCCACAAGATTCTAGCCAGCCACTTTGGGCTCCTGTGGGTACATTTCTTAGTTGAGTGGAATCCCCTTCTTTGTACTGACCTGCTGTTAACTGTCTAAGTAACATGAATTCTCAGCTTTGGTCCTGTGTGCAGCAGTAGGTGGATTTGCCCCATAAAGACAGAATGAACAGCTCCATAAAGACCATAATTGATAGCTGAACATCTCACTTGTTTGTGCAGCTTGCTCAACTTTGAGTGTTGCAGGAAAGTGAGAACTCAAAGCAGAGCTGACAGTGCAATCACAACTTCTAGAACCTTGCTAAAGCAAGTCCAGTTGGTATTCAGCTGCCATCAGGGCTATTTCTCCATGCCAGTAGAGCAGTTTCACAGATGGGAATTTAGCCTGAATGATTACTCACATCTCTGCTATAAGGAAAAACATATTCCATGCAGTGAATAATTGCACTGCTGTCAACAGCAGCTGATGGGTATAAGAATATTGTGTGTCAATGGAATTAACATTAATAAGTTCCAAAGTTTATTACAGTCCATCCATTAAGGAATATACTAGCATGACATTGTCAGTCACTGTTGTAATGCTGGGAAGTATTTTTGTATAAAATCAGACACTGGGTATGAATTAACAGTGCAAGTGTTCATAACAGCAGGGCAGCTGGGGTTTTGTCTCACCCAAGGCAGCACAGCAATCAGTGGTGGGCTCAGAGGGTCTCCCATGTCCCTTCCATGCATGTTGTCATTCAGATTTACAGTCACAGCCTCACGCTCCATTTCCCACTTCTCCCCAGTCTTGTCTGCTGCAGCTCCATCAGCTTGGGAACTGCCAGTGTGAGCTCTGCTTCCTGCTGCTCCATCCTCCTGCAGGTTGAACAGAGGCAGAGGCTGTGCTGAGAGCTGCTTCTGTTGAGATGTTGTGACAGTAGTGTCAAAAACAGCTTTAGAAGGTCCAAATTTTAAAGAAGCATATCAGACAAGGACTAATTAAAAAAAAATTAGTACACTTTCCTTCCACTGGTAGTAATAAAGAAACTTATGGTAGATTCTGAAATCCTTTGGAAGCAAAGAAACTGCACCTTTTTTTTTTTTCTTTTTTTTTTTTTCTGAGCACAGATATTTGTAGTGACTTGCTCAACAGATAAGAGCCTGGGAAAAATGAGTGGACAGTTTGGGTCAGGATGTTATTAGAAGCAAATTTTGGTCTTCATAGTGTTTATGCTGTTCCAGCCACTTGTGAGATCACAGAAGCCTGCAGAGAAGGAAACAATGGAATTTGATGTTATACTGAACATCAAACAGGGTTGAAGGTTCTGTGACCTCTGCAAGTAATTAAAATAAAGCTTCACTGGAAAGTGGTAGGCTACTGCCACAGTTCCTGTTTTACAATTCATGACATTCCTTAAGGGGTTTAAAAGATAAGTCTGAATTATTCTTTGTGCTGCTCCATAGTCCTTAAGAGAGTTAAAAAATCAAGTCATTCTCCTCAGAGTCGTGATAGGAGTAAGTGTTGGATGGGTTTGTCTCTCAAATGGGCCTATTATAACTGTTCATAAAAACTAAAAAAAAATAAAAGGAAAAAAAAGGAAGTGCTTTTACTCTCAAATGTACTCTTTCAACTACATAATAGTTTTTACAGTATTTAAATAGAAAAGTAAAGCTTTCTACATGTTTAATAGCTGTCAGGTGTCTGCTAAGTTATCTCTGAAAGGAGAGTGAAGGAGTGCAGCTGTGCAAATGTAACACAACAAATATGCACTTAATTGTGTCCTTTGGCCAGCAGAACATGTCTGTTGGTAATTAGTTCTTCCTCTACCAGAGCCACTGGCATGTGAGCTCTCCTAGCGGGATTCTTGTTATTGTTCTCTCTGGCTCTTGTTCGCTGTTGTTCTGGAAGGAAGGACAGAGCTGAAGGCATGAGTAATAGGAAGTCTTAAGCTGTCACGTTCACCAAAGAGGAAAACATTTATTTAATCAGCCTAGAGCTTTACAAGCACTCAGAGAATAATGTGGGAAGTGGGGGCAGAGGGGTTGGACTCAGAAAATGCAGTCCTTGGCTTTTGAAGTGCTGTTACCCCGGGGTTAACGCTGTATGTGAGCTCAGTGCAGGTACTTTTTCAGCTGGATTTTTGGGTCATGTTGTGCCAGCTTGTCTGCAGGTGTATTTGCAGCTCCTGGGTTGGAATAACTCTTGCAATACCCACCACTGCCTTCCTTGACAGCTAGGAGTGACGGTACATTTTTGTCTTCAGGAGGTTCCCAAACAAGCAAAGTTTCCAAAGGGAAGGCAAGTGAAGTGGAGGCATGTTGTATTCATAGGTTGGAGCATAGCAGGGTGAGAAGGTTGTACAGGAGCTCACAGAATGGTGTTCAACTGGTGCTTCAAGTACCACCTAACCCTTCAGTTTACCTTTTACACTGGTAGAGGTCTGTAAGCTGGGTGCACACAGTGTGTGTGTAACCCAGTGCCTCTGTTCTGCCACCTCTCTCACTCTGGACAATTGGGCAGGGGCATTACCCCACCCCATTACAGGGAGCCTTCAAAGCTCTCTGTCAACAGTCCACAGAGGCTCTTAGCTAAGGAGGATCTGTAACATCCAGGTTAAAGTCATTTGGGAGAATAGCATGCTGGGAAAAGGCTGGAAATGCATAGCTTCTGAGTCTGAAAAGGTGATCTATGAAAAATCTGGTATGAAAAATGTGGTTTCTCATTGTCAGCTATTATTATAGGTCTTGGTATTGTTATAATACATAATAGAGTTTGTACTTTTGCTCATGGTACTTGGGACATGTTGTCTGCAGAATAAACACATCCAGCTACCCTGTGGAGTCTATCATCAATGAATCCTGGTCACTGACCCTCCAACTGTCCTTCACAAGCATTAAAGATCGGATTACATAGTTTTAGTTTTAAGACTGGTTATGAAGAAGACATTTCTGTAATGGTTTTCCTTGGTAGTTTTTCCCCACAGTATTTTATGTAGGACATTAAATGTAACTTAACCCGCTTTTTAGACTGGGAAACTGAAGGTCAGGGTTGATACAGACTCGATTCCAGTTTAAGTCTTGAAATTACCAGCATAAATAGATCCTTAATAGTATCTAGAATAATGTTGTATTGGTTTCATTCATGAACAAGCATGAAATAATGTGCATATTGTGGACAGTATATATATTTGTAGTATACAGAAAATAACTAAAACTCTTATATCTTTGATCAGTCAGTAATCAGTGAGATTTGCAGAGCCATAGTAGCCATAGCTACTCAAATTTAGCATCCATTTATCTACATTTATAATTATGCTTGTAGAATTCCTTTGGTCATTGCTTCTTCACTCTGCAATTCAAAGGCTCTGGAAGTATTTGGTAAATGAGAATGTACTTGTTTTAAACTTAATTTTTTCTGTCTGCTGTGTTCCAATAGGATTTTATCTGAGAACCTATTTTGGATTTGTCAGTGTGGGTAGTAGATAAATAGACAGGTCAGAAGAGGTTGTGTGTTGTCATAAATTCATAACTGATGTTCTTTGCTTTTAGGGTGCATGCGAGTGCCTGATTTGACACAGACTTTATAGGGAGCGACAACAACACATAGGTTTAATATTTCATTTGACAATAAATTGCTGCCAATTCATTCAATTCCATTCAAGAATTTGAAGTAAAAATGTTAAATATCATTCTGGTTGCTTTTAGCACTTCTAGCTAAGCAAACCAAGGTATTTACAGCAATTAATTTAGCTTATTCCATCTTATTTTAGGGACAGTCCTCTAGGACATGGGTCACAGTTTATGCTTGATGGTTTGGATAGTCCTGACAACTCTAACAAAGTGAAATAATTCAGAAGGGACCACAAGCAGTATGATAGATGAAATCCCAGTGCATAGCACAGAGAACTGCAAAGGATTTCTGGATATGAACTTGAGAAGGCATGAGGAGAACTCAGCAGGGTGAGAAGACAAGAGCCTTTAACCCTCTCTCTGCTTGACTGAAGAATGTTTGGGGCAAATTGCACTTAATCAATGTTTACCAGTTACTGCCATGAGATGCAAAGCTTTTAATGCACACCACAGTAGCATGAGATCCCAGAAAGTTGCACACTGAACATATTGAATGAGGGTTTAGTAGCCCTAAAAGGGCAAAAGCAGATGTCTAGAAAGTGTGACCATTTCATTGACTTGTAGATGCAAAAGTTTGTCCTAATACATTATCAATGACGGATTTTTAGCAACCATTTTCCCAGATGATCACACCAAGTCAGGCACAGCAAGATGAGTCCTGAATTAGCTGGGATTTAAAATGTTTTCCAGCAAATACCTACTGTAGGAAGGATCCCACTCATGAGTTGTAGAAACTTTACAAAGGCAGAAAACTCATGAAACTGTTTTGGAAGTGTTTAACAACAACATCTGCAGCTGCTCTGATACGTGATTCCCTCAAAACCTCTCCAGTGCAGGGTGTGTTCTCACTTGGACTTGCAGGGTTGTGTTTTCTGGGGCGTGGTGTTCATTCATCATCACTCCCACCAATTTCAGCAGTTGTTTCAGTCTCAGGGAAGGACCTGATAAACTTGAAATTGATCCCTTTGGCTGTTTGGAAGAGGCAGGTGTACATGGTTTGAACTATATTCCCTTGACAATAGCTTACCAGAAGTTTTCCAGGAACAAAACTTCACAGAAGCCACAGGTCTACCCATAATAATATGATGGATTCTGGATTTCTTTATCCTATAGATTCCAGTCTTGACTGAAACCAGTGGGACACCTCGGGGGTTAAATAATTGCTAGGGAGTGTCAGAGATGAAGAAGGTAAATCAGTAATGAAGATTATAGAGAATGAGCATTAACTGTGTTTTCCTCTCTCAGTTCAATATTGGCTTTGTTGCTGCAAGTCAAACATCAGTTCTGTTTTCTCCCTCATTAGCTTTTCTTCCTTGAGTAAGCATATTTGTAGTGACTTCTCATTTTCCCTTTTAATAGAGACCCTGTTTTGCCTGATAGCTCTAAATCTGCTTTACTAAAAATGCCTAAATCCCATTACTCTCCATTTGGTGGATTTTGCCCCTAAAGTGCAAGAATCACCAGTAAATGCAGAATCTGATTAAGAGGAGTGCAGGCTTTTTGCAGCTGAACAGTGAGATAGATAACTAAACTAACAGCACACTGAGTCCTCTTCTGTGGCCTTGTATTGCTGAAATTCCTGGATGGGAGTTACTAAAATTGAATGGTGCAGCTTTACCTGTACAAGAGCTGGCTGGTAGAGCTGATTTTCTGGTAGCTGTCAGGTACTTTAACCCATGTACTTCATCATCTCATATGAATATGTTTAAATAAAAAGCCTGTGTAATGAATGTCAAATGTGAACCAAAAATATGTTGTTATTCTTCTCAATAGCCAAAATGAAAGGTTGGATTTAGTAATGTTAGTGTCTTAAGTATAATGAGGTAGGAGATTGTTTTGATGACATTTTACAAGTCACCTATAGAGTAAACAGTGCATATAGCATCTCAGTGGATGGGGAATTTTTGTGAAAAAGGTCTTGAGGTGAATTTGTTTGGAAAGGAGATACAAATTCAAAGACTTTTAGAATTCTTTACTTGTCACTATGAAGGGTGATTTTCCAGCATTAATTATTTTTCTATTTAAAAGCCTGATGTGGACATTTTGTGCTTAGTTTATGATGTGAGGAAGCTGATGTATTGATTGCTTTGGTCTCCTAAGGAGAAGAAATCGCATTAATATTTATGCCTTGATTTTTCCTGTCCTTGTAGACCTGAAATCTGATCAGCTTTACCTATTATGGGTATCAATGACTCGGTGGATTTGGATTTGGGTAACAGGATCTAGGCTGTTTAGGACCTTTACATGAGTAGTTCAAATTCAGCTCAGGCTGTCTGTGCTGGTGTAGTTTCTGAAGTCATGCATCTGGGAATTAAACTAATGGTCCCAGAACTGGCTCTAGAAAGCCCTCTCTACTAATACCCATATTGGCAGTGTGGGTAAAAGGCCAAGGAATGAAACAGCAGGTTGAAAACTCATTCATTGGCTAAATCCTTCCATAACAGTGGAGCAATTGAGAAAAGATGTGTTGTTTGGCAAAACGAGGAGGCAGCAGCTTGACACAAATTAACTGCAGTGTGACATTCATTGCCTTGGACTGTTGATAGATGAAGATTTAAAAAGATCCTTGTCAAATCATGGAACAGGTACCTTATGATGTAGCTCATAGCCAGGAAGACTCTTGATTACTTGAATAGGAAAGCGTGAAGAGGAAGGGCTGCTCTGTGTTGTCTTTTCTCTTAGACTTTTTCCCAAGCAGTCACTGCTGGTCTCTGTTGAGGACAGGATTGACCTCAGGGCTGAAGCAATGTAGCAGGGCTTACATTCTCAGTGCTATTGTCTCATCGTGAGGGCAGTGTGTACCAAAACAAGTGAACTAGAAGAAAAAGGGCAATGGTCAGTCAGCAATTAATGAGTGCTCAGAAAGCAGTGCAATGCCTTTGTCCCTCATGTTCCTTTTTTTGTTTTTGTTTAGGCAGGTGACAAGCATTATCATCCAAGCTGTGCACGATGCAGCAGATGCAACCAAATGTTCACAGAAGGAGAAGAAATGTATCTGCAAGGTAAGGACGTCTCCATTACAAAACAAGAAAATCAGACATTGTGATTTTTCTTTCACAGACCTCAGGAGTTTATAAACCATCCCCAAGTATCATGTCCAAGGAACACTATAGTCATCCTGTCCTCAACATTATTCTCATTTCTTTTCACTTGATACCCTTTTGGTCTTTTAGGTGGCCATAACTGTGACTTTGCAGGGACTCTGCACCCTCACTGAGGCAGCCTGTGCTTGCTAAAAATGAAATTTATTAGGCTGCCTCTGAATTTGACCTCTCATTCATAGTTTAGCCAGAATGGTGTATGAGACACCAGACAAAGTGAAGGGATTTCCCCTGATTTCTGCTGATCAGTTTATCTGCTATTCTGTAAAAGGCAAGGGAAAATCTTCCAGAAGCTGCAGAATTTGTGTTGAACCATGTTGACCTCATACCTCATGCACTTAATGACAGTCTCCCCCCCAGTTCTTAATTATATTTGCTTCCCTTGCCTATTTCCCTTTTCTCTGGTCACATCTCTCTTTTTATTCCCATGTACTTTATTTTTATATCTTTCTAAGCCACCTCTTTCTTGTATGTTTGTTTTCATCTCCCCTTTCTTGTTAACAGTCTTGCACTCCCAATTATTGCCAAGCCTTTTTGTGATCTTTTCACATAAAAAAGGATATGCTCTCTTCTTTGATTGAAAAGGATCCTTGATCTGAATCCCACCTACTCTCTGAGAGGGTGGTATGCTATTAAGTTATTTTTATTGCTTGCTGTAGTATTACTGTTGGTAGAAGCATGTATATTGCCCATTTATGTAAGCCAGAAATAAAAGTGAATAAGGCAGATACATATTGGGATTTTATTGGACTTAGGTTAGAAAACTTGATGTACTTGAAAGGAGTGTAGAAGAATAGCAAAAAAACTATGCAAGTGTGGTCACAGCCATTTCTTGAAATCCTGAGGAGAGGTTCTTACTGGAGGAGTTCCAAAATAGCATAATATTGTTAAGGCATTCCTTTGAAGCTAACTTGTTTTATTTTGTAGTTTGTCCTTCCTTTCAGTCCCTCTCTCTCATCTCTTCCTGACCTTATACCTCAGTCATCTTATTCCAGCTGTGCCCAGAATGGGATGTGAAATTGTGTAGCAGCTCTGCTTGGCAGGAGCAGGGAGAGGCTGGAAGAGGGCTGGGTGGGAGGTACAGCTTTCTGATGGCAAATTGGAAAGACTAACTTGAAAGCAGCAGTTACAGCATCTGGCAAACCTTAGTTGCCTCACATGATGGTGTGATAAAGTTCAAAATGAGCATCAGATTGTCCTTTGCTGTCATTAATTAATTACAACCATTTCCAACAGGTGCCATTTGCACCAGCCTAGCAGAGAGTGGGACTTTGGCTTAATTGAGCAGGCTTTGGTGTAAATTTCTGCCGATAAAAATAAGAGAGGAGTTATCACTTCTACTTAAACTAGGCCAGAGTTTGTCCTGGAGAAGTTCAGGTGATAGGAAAGAGGAGAGGAGGGAAACCTGGCAGCAGCTTGATCTGCTGCTCCCTTCTAAGTGTATCTTCTGTGATTATGAATCAATGTTCCTTGTGCTCAGTCTGTCCCAGGGGAGGGGCACCTCAAATTGCATTGCTTTATTGTTCAAACAAGATGTTTTCTGACTAAATAATGTAATTGCTGAGTGCGCTCCAGACTGTCCTGCCAAAGCTTTCCTTGCTGATTTCAGCATGCTTGTAAGTGTGAGGACCTAAAAGCCTTTCTTGTGCAAAGCTCTCAGCTGAAATGCATATCCTGACTCCATCCAAATCACTGACCCTAGGGTGCAGAATAACAGCATTCCAAGCATTTCTCCAAAACAGAAATACAACACCACAACAATAAAGCTAGAACAAAAATCACATTGTTGATAAAATACAAAAATAGGTGGCTTCCATCTCACTTCTAATCATCCTGTCTAGAAGATGAAAGCACTGTCTTGGTATTGCTTTGTATAACAGAGAAGCCTGGCAGGATTGTGGTAGAATCTTGTATTAGAAATATGTGGGAAAACAGAAACAGGAGAACAGGGACAAACAAGCTGTCTGTCTTGGGGCTTTCTATGTTAAGGATGGTTGAAATAGTCCTAGCAGAAACACTCTGGCTTGGCACTGCTCCAACACATGAAAATGAGAAAGGAGCAGCACCCGAAGCTGTCTCTTTCCCATTGACTTCCTGGTAATACATTATTTTATGGGCTGCCCCGCAAGGCTGTTGCTGAGCTAGGACTGCCCAGGATTTAGAGGGATGCTGATGTTCAAATAATGGTATGTGTAAAGTATAAAGCTGAATAAATGAGCATGCTAGTTGGTGTTTGCCAGGTGAGCAAACAAACATATGTTAAGAATGGAAATAATCACAATTTGCTGAACTGATTCCAGTAGTAAAAGAGAGGAGTGATGCAGCTTGGGAATTTGCACCCTTGCAAGCATTTCAAAATACATTGGCCTGTTTGGATGAATAGTATCTACAAAATGTAGGTGGCTCAGTGTTCAAGATCACAAAAAATATGTACATTTAACTTCTTAAGCCTGCTCTGTCTGATTTGGATTTTTAAATGTCACATCTTTCAAATCTCTTATCATTTTGTGAAAGAAAACCCACAACCCTTAGCTAGGTTTCACCATGCAAATGACATCCAGGTTCCTGCATTTCTTGTTCCCCTTCAGCATTCTCACAGGGTGACCCTAAATTGTGCCAGTTTGTGATAAATACTGCCCAAAATTCAGGGACAGCTTTCTCTTTGATGGTAGGGAAAGATTAACAGAAAAGAATCACAGAATTGTTAAGGTTGGGAAGACTCCTAAGGTCATCAACTCCTGCCATTAATACAAGAGTGGGGTACAGAGGAATAGGGATCATTTTTCTCAGGGCCACACAGGAAGGAATCTCACAGCTGGATTTGAGACTTGAACTAAAATCTTCTGAGTCTCAGTTCATCCTTGAGCAATAGGTGTCATATTCAGAGGAGTATTACTCAGATCACATCTTTTAACCTGAACTTACAGCCTTTTAACCTGAACTCTCTTTCTCCTGCATGGACAGGGCACAGCTCCTGATCTCACAGGCTCTGTGGGCTCCTGGCTCTGAGGCTGCTGTTTGTTTACAGAGAAGGATCTCAGTGCACTTCTCCCTGTTGTCTGATGGTTTCCCTGTGCCAAATGCACAGTTTCTTCTTCCTCAGCTTAGACTCACAGCCAAACATCTCAGACCCTTGCTCCAGAGTCACAGCGTTCTCTCCTGTCTCCTGATGATGACTGTGCTGTGTACTGCTGGGACTGAAATGATTCCTGCTGGTCTTTACTTCTGCACCAAGCCCTGTAAGGGCTGGTTAGAAGAAAGTTTCCAGGGGCCCTGACCCATCCTTCTCCTGTCCTCTGAGGGTGGGGTTTCCTCTGGCTGCTTTTGAGCTAATAGTCACCAGCAGGAGACCTGGACTTGGCTCTGTTTGGTTTCTTTGTGGACAGAGTCAAGATGTGATGTTCCCCCCTGCAGATAGTCTGAGCTCTGGATTGGCTTTGTGGTGACTGGAATGAAGGATGAATTTGACTGCAGCTGCAGTCAGTGTTAAAAATCAGTGTTAGTTTTTGCTGTGTTTCATCTTAGCCAATACCTGCCAGCAGCTCTCCAGCAGTGGCCACGGTTTACCCTCTGTTTCAAAGGACAGCTGAAATGGGATGGAAATGCTTCTTGCCCCTGACATTGCTCAGTCCTTTAGAACAGCAGGATATTCCTACTTTACAGCATAAGAAAGAATCTCATATTTTGGGAAACAAACAGCAGAGGACTTGATTTTTTAGTAGGATGTATAGCTGGAATATATCATGTGGAAGCACCAGGGCCACACAGCAGAGCACAGGGTAGAAGTGCTGTGTGTGCCAATGGCAGGTACAGTGTGCTGGGATGCAGGGAGAGGCTCTCCCATGGGCACCACCTGTCATCCTGGCCACTGCCAGTGGGTCACACACAGCCCTGGCTCTTGCACTGTGAATTTTTAAATTTTGCTTTTCCTTTTGCATTTTGCATGAGAAAAGATATGACCAGAGTAGTACTTTACAGTAACTGAGTATGACACCTATTGCTCAATGGACTTACAATCAGAACTTCCTTTCTATGCACAAGGCAATACATAAGGGGAGGACAGATCAGGTAACCATGGCCCAGTTCCTTTGCTCTTACCCTCCATCCTGCCAGAGGAACCCTCTCTCTCTCAATCCCTCCAGCTGGTGCTCACTGACCCTCTTGCTGCTTGAGGCTGCTGGAGTTTTAATTAAGAACAAAGTGTGTAAAGTGCTTTGGCAGCCTCAGGACAAAGCTGCTGTAGATACGCCAAGGATTTGAATTTTTTTTTCCCTTGTATTTCCCATGGGCTAGACTTTTATGTGAGTCACTCTTGCAGTTCATACAGATTCATCATCTGATGCAATGAAGATATTTTCTTTAATAACTGGCTTGTCATGAGCAGAAGTCACCTGCTTTGCTCTGAATAAAGATGTGCTTCTCCTCCCTCAGGTTCCACTGTCTGGCATCCCGACTGTAAGCAATCCACTAAGACTGAAGAGAAGCTCCGGGTAAGCTGAATTCATGGCTCAATGACACACCATACATTTTGCACACACAGTAATTGAATGTTGTTTTTAAAAGAGTGACTTTTTCCATGTTTTTTTCACATAGCTGTCACAACTCTGGCAGAATATACAGTGGAGGCACTTCAGAGGTATTGCTCTGATTTTTAGGCTTACCACCTTCACATACCTGTCTCAGTGCACTGCCTTAAAGATAGTGTCATTTACTGACATACAGACGTGGCCAAGTATCTAAGACACTTCATTTCATATCTCAATTGTTATGAGAGAGACTCTTAAGGAGAAGATATGAACAGGGCAAATGCTATCATATATTTTAGTGGTTTTGCACATCTGTAATTGCTCTATTGTTATCCCCTGTTCTGCGTGGTTATTTGCAGCATTTGGACAAAATGAACTCTTCTTTCTTTTCCATCCAAGTAAGCCTCAGCCTAAAGTGATCCTGATTTGAATGCCAAAAAGAACCACATTTACCCTTGGAGTTACATCAGCATATTCAGACAAACTTTCTGGGTCAAATCCTCAGTGACAATAATGCTGCACTGATAAATGCTAGAGCCTGGCTTTTTGCATGAACCAGGCAATTTAAGCCCTTATTCACTGATTCATCCTCTGGACAATATTCTACTTTTTGATGTCTCAGTTGGTCCCTTGAATTTTGCTAATTTGCCAGGATATGATATGAATGAGACTGCATATGAATAAATTGTCTTTCACATAAGGAAACTGAGAGGTACTGGTATGAAGATACCTATGACATCCTGTGGGTTGTATTCTGTGTGGGTGTCATTCACAGGAAGCCACATCCTTTAGCATTTATTCCAATACACTGGTCTGTGAAACATCCCCCACAGAGAATTTATTATGGTCATAGGTAATGCGCAGATGAATTCCTGTTGAGCACAGTTCATGTTAGTGTGGGCAAAAAACATAACTGGCCCTAGATGGGCATGTGGTCTAGAATGGCCAAACCTCAGTGCAGGTACCACCATCCAGCATTCACACGTTGTTCTCTCCTGACTTTTTGTAAGAAAACAGAAAATTATGCCAGACTGGATTTTCTTCCTCATTTAACAATTTGAATGTAAGACAGTACTTTGGCCATGCTTAAGTGTCAGAATCTTTGTGCCTTCTAGCACTTGGTTGCAGTACAGTACTTCCCTTTCACTTGGATCCAGGAGTTTTATCAAAGCACTCCTGACTACACTGTGGCCCTTATTAGCCTTCTCCAGCTGACCTTATAAATCAGTTGGCTTATTTCCATTCCCCATGGAAATGGCTGTAATCCTCTTCAAGTATTTCCCTTTTTGTCAGTATTCTCCTCCCTCAGCTAATTTTAATTGAAGTGGGCAAGGTAAATGGATTCACTCACCTGCCAGGCTTTGCCTGAGTGAGTTCCTGCAGGAGGAGGAAGTGAAGTTGAAGAAGGCAAACTGAGGGAGCATCTGAGCAATGTGACAGCACAGCTGTCCAGCAGCACCGTGCTCCTGGAGGAGACCTTCTGTGAGGAGGTTTCATATGTCCTTGAAAGGCATTGATAAATGCACCATACGGAATCTGGCTGAGATGCACTTTTTTAGCTTCTGTGGTACATCAAAGGTAGTCTTTGTCTACTCTGGTGCAAAGTCAGAAACCTTATTCTATTATCAGTTGGAATTCACTTTGATGACTTTGACACATGCTTCATCCTGTTGACCCAAATGAAGGCAGTAGCAAACAGGTAGGTACAGAAATAAACAAAACTGGGGAACTATGTACTTTTGAGCATGTCAGCACTAAATTGGGATCTGTATTTTGATTGAATTTCGGTTTTTTGTTCAGGGTCCAGCCTAGATTTTCTGGTGGTTCTGCAAAAAGCCAGTGCCATTACCTATTTGCTTGCTGGGTTTCCTTTCCCTTTAGAACAAAACAAAAACCCTTTTATCACTGAAGTAACTTCAGAAGTTTTCAGCAAGTTCTGTTTTCTCTCAGTAACTGAATTGTGATATAAACTTAATCAGCATTTGAGCTGGTCAAGATCTGAGAGGGAGTTCATAAAAGCAGTGGTTGCTTTAGATCTTTTACCCATGGATATTTGTGGAAGTTTACAAAGACAAAACAAGCAGAAAACAAAGCAACCATATGCACGTTACAAAAATATATATTGTTTAGGTGTTTATTTACAACTGTCTGGCTGTTCATGATTCTGCAGCAGTCAGTAACAGATAACACAAGTAGATGATTATAACTTGATTGAAAAAAAGAGCTTAACCACTGAACTGGGGAAACTGCTTTCCTTTTCACTCATTTTTCCCTTTTGTGTTTCATGACAGCATTCCTCATCTGAGTTCTTTTATCCAAAGAGTCTGGTTCTGCGCAGGCCACGCTCTGCAGAGGTTTGCTGTTGTGTTTTCATAGTGTTGATAGTGATCTTCTTTACTGAGAAGATTCTCCATTACTGTCATTTGCTGTGCTTGCTACTACTCCTGCCACACAGCTTTCCTGCTATCACTTGCCACCATGGGCACTGACGCTGTATTTTGCATCACTTGTTTCAGTGTTGCTTGTTAATTCTCACATTTTTAATTTTGTTTAATGAAATGCTTAAAATTAACTTTTTTTTTTTAATTTTAGATTCAGATGAGCTTGGGGGGGCTATAGTATTGGTCTTTTAGTATTCCAGAAAGTTTTCCTTCTGAAACAAAAGATTAGAATGCAAATATGAAGTAAATGAAAAAGGTGAAAAATATCTGACTTTAAAGCAATGGTTAAAAAAATAGTTTTCCATGAACAATGACTTACGTATTTAGAAAAAAAAAAGCCATCCGTTAAGTCACTTCCTTTTTTTATATACATTGACCAACTACCCATGAATACCTTAGTAGAGAAAATGCTTACAAAATCCCAAGTTTGGATATATTCTATGTACTGCCTGAGAGCATTTGCCTCTCTAGTCTGCTGCAGATCCACATGTGAGTTGCAAGGTCCTCTCTGTCCTCTTGACTCTGGAGTAGCTTTCTGCTTTCAGATTTTACTGAGTTTGCTTTGCACCTACAAACACCACCCAGTTCCATTTCTTCCCCTTCAGGGCAGTGTTTGTTTGTTGGTTGTCTGCTGTGGGACGTGTGGCTGTGCTGGTGCAGGTGCACCTGAGGCAGTTTCAGCTGGTGATGAAGTCAGAGTGCACTGGTGCAGACCTGGTGCAGGCTGGCACAGACAGGCAGAGAGTCCCTGCCACTGGATTTCCTTGGTGTTGGTTTGTGCAGCCTTCACATCTCTCACTGCAGAGTAGATGCAATCAAATGTCAGCCAGGGCAGGGTGTCTGTGTGAGATCCAGCCTGCAGGATGGGATTGGACAGTGGAATCCAGTTCTGTGATTCAGTGGGAGTTAATGCAAGCCCTCTACCCTTTGTCCTGCACAGTGGTTTAGTTACTTAACTACTATTGAACTCTCTCTGTTAGCTATGGACCTGTGTATCAAGAAAATGCAGCATAAAGATGTGTTAGCAGTGCTCCTAAGGAGAACAGTGTCTCTTCAGTCCTAGGCTTTATGGGATAAATTATTGGAGTCTGAGAACAAACTCGGGGACCATTTCACTCATCTTTTAGGCCAACGTAGTGACTTACTTGTATTTGACTTAGAATGCACGAGTCTGAGTTTCCAGTGTTGAAATCTAGGAGCCTCAAGATTAAAATCCCAAATCCTATTCAATGTATTAGAAAAATATGCAAGGCAAAATAGGAGCAGTCCATGTTAAAATAAAGGTGTGTTCCCCTTGCTTTGTAGACTGTGTAGGATACAAATAGCTTAGGGTCAGATGAAAATCCTCTTGTGTAAATTTGGTCAGTATTAAATTCTGTTTGGATTTACATGGTGATTCTACAAAGTGTAACTCAAAGCAGATTTTTGGCTTCAAGTCTTTTTCTACAGAGTGGACACAAAGGTGCTGTCATTGCTGTTGCTATAAAAGTGGGCCAAAGGCTTGAATCTACATGAAAATTGTAATTAAAAAATGGTAGGGTGAAATCCCCTGAATTCTCTGAAAGCTTGTGTTGGATTGTTCTGCACTTCCCACTTTATTTTCTTGTTCTTCCCACTTAACTTACTCTTGATGGAGGCTAAGTTTGCATGAATAGTATTGTAGAAGTTTGTTTGGTACCAACATACCTTCAGTGATTATGTGCTGAAAATTCATTCTCCCTTCTGGCCTTTGTGTCCAGAAAGGAAAGACAATTTAGTTGTAACCTATTAATACCTGTGTCTGTGTGAGTTTGAACTAAACATGCTCACTAGTTTTGTCTTGATGCATATTTAGTGCAGAGAAATAAGGAATTGCATGCATTTGAAGGAAACACTCTTGTAAGGGGAAGGGTACAGTTAAACCAGCAGAGAGGCAGAAAGAATGCTGACATTGAGGGACTTTGTTGGTCTTGTACAGGCATTGAAAATTACAGAAATCCATAGGAAATCCATATTTTATGAGCCCTGGTTCCAAATACTAATCATCTGTAAAACCTTGCAATTGATAGAGTAGATAGTCAGTGTATAAAATGTTGTACTGATAAAGTCAAATCCCTTACTGTTGCTAAGTCTGCCCAGTAGAAGAAATTCCTTCCTAATCTTCTATTAGTTTATTTATAAATATGCTTCACATAAAGTAGCTTCTGAGGTTTAGAGAATTTGCTTAAGCTAAAATGTTAAATGTTATTAAGTGAAAACATATTCATTCTTCTACAGCTATTATCACCGCCTTGCATAATGAACTCTATCAAAAAATTAAGGCAGGTACTGTAAATGGTGACGATGCCTTTGTAAAACGATAGTGCATCCATTTGGCCAGATGTTCTGGGGATCAGTTTTGATCTGGTTGCCTGCACCTGTAAGTTTTTACAGAGCATGATGCTGAACATCTGTACTTGAAAATGCCAGAGCCACCACATTGTAGCAGCACCTGGATGATGTGAATGGCTCTAGCTGAGATTATTTTTTTTTTTTTAATTTTTTTTTTTGTAAGAAGTTACTCATTTAGATGATGTACCATGCATGATGACATAACAAACAGGGCTAAGTGCAGATGAACATCTTAAGCTTTGTAGTCTGATACTGAAATATTAAGTTAATCAGTTTGGGGCATCTGCATGGGTGATATGACAATTGAGCACTCAATTCACGGTGAACCTAAGAGGATGAGCATGACAGTTGGTATTATCTCTATCAATCTGCAAATGAAACTGGTAAAGAATTTTTTGTGTTGAAGGTAAATGCATGGAATGAAGAACAAAAACATGAGAATAAGAAGTCTGTGATAAAGTGGGAAATACTGAGAAGCCTTGCAAATACTTTAGATGCTTTGTGATCTGTTTTTTCCTTTGGCTCTTTTAATGACATGCATGAATTTTTCTTGACTGAATTTCTTTTGATTTTTTTAATATACTTCATAGACTTTCTGTATTTGGTACAGATATCCTACATTGATATATTTACTACTGTTACATCCATTTGTGTGGAAGAGGAAAGGAAAAAAGTGATGACTCTTCTACTCAGAAAATGTGGAGAAGCCATGTACCACCAGAAAAGAAAAAGAGATTAGCTCTTCATAGAAATTTCCTTTAAATTTCTCTACACAAAGGTGGCTTATAAAAAGCTGTATTTGAATCCTTCAAGGAAAAGAACAATCATATTAAAAAAGTTTCAGATCTCTTTCTAGAAGGCAGCTTAACTTGTTTTGTTGCAGGGAGTGTGGAACAAGTGCCACAGGACTATTGTGATGGAAGTAAATACCTCTAAATTATTGCATTCGTATTAAAGATTGTGTCCTCTTTCTTCACCTGTTTTCTTTGAATAAGGTGTGAAAGAGATGCACTCCTGTTATCTCCACATCTCCAGTGTTAAAGCTTACATCAGGGCCAGCCCTATTCCTGTTTTAGCCCCTCTAAGATGGAATTTACACCCCATGCAGTTACATCAATAGAGAACTTGACCTCCAGTGTGTCTCTTGCCACCTGTTTAAGATAGAGTCACAACGGTGTTACACAGGGTCAGGGATGAAAGTGTAACCATCAATCTAATAAAAGCCATACCCGGTCACAGATTTTCAAACAGGAGCTTTTATGGGTCTCTTAGGAGAAGAGCCAACCATAGCACCTGAAAGTATGCCAGAGGAACAGCTTATATCAAGGAATCTTTGGTGTATGTTAAAGCAAGCAGCATAAATGTTTTTAAGTGCAGTACAATTGTCTTTAGGGGAAAGTACAAAGCTGTGAAGGATTCCAGACCATATGGGAAGAAGCAGGGTAGGAAAGAGCCATCTGTGATGGAAACAGCCTGTGTAACTCAAAATAAGAAACAGGGCAAAGTGGGGCAGGAAGGGTGAGAGTAGATGTACAAGTCCTTTTTCGTGCACTGTCTTCAAGGGTATGTTTAGACATAAGCAAGGTACAGGACTGGGAGCTGCTAGAGGAGCCTCAGAGCTGCAGGTCTGCTTGGATTCAGCTCCTCAGGAAAGGAGCAGAGTGTGCTCAGGAAAGGAGCAGAGTGTGCTCAGGCTGTGGCTGGCAGCAGGGCGTCCTGCCCAGACAGTAGGGAGCTTTGCAATAGGCAGAAAGTAAAATTGATGTACACAGAAAGAATCACAGAAAATAGAAAACTGGTTTAAAGGGTGTCATTTCTGGCTCATGGCCTTGCTAATGGGATGGCAAAGGGGAACTTGGAACAGAAACAGAGCGAGGAAATGAAGAACAGGTGCTACAACTTGCCAGTCCATCTGACAATTCCTCTTGTACTCCAGGGTTAAGAGCACCTAAGAAACTTACTAGCAGGATATGGCTGAAACTATCTTCTAAAAGTGTCTAAATGTATTTAGCAAATTCACTGAAGTGATAAATGCAAGTGAATTTTCCTTAAACGAAAAAGTTTTTAGCAGTGACACTAAGAGATGAAACTAAGGAGCTGGAGTGAGGACTGAGAATTTCTTGTTTTCTGAGGCAATTACAAAAGATCCAAAGGGCCTGCCAAATGGGAATAAGCATAACTGCCTCTAACACTTGTTTTCCTACAACAGGGAAAATTGAGCAGACAAAACTCTCCAAAGTATGTCTGCCAAAAGCCAAAGGTAACAGAGACACCCCTAACAGTACCTCAAGTACTTAATGCTGTTCCCTATGTTGTAATGAAAACAATTGTTTTCCATAGTAACTGCAGCAACATGTTATGTGTGTCTGCACTCAAACAGAGTGAAATGGAAGAATGGAAGGGGGAATAAAGTGTTTCTCAACAGAAGCCAGATTTTCCAAATCAATTCTTGTAACATTTCCATGAAACAAGTGTTTGTTGTTGGGTTTTTTGGTTTGGGAGGAGCTTAAGGGCAGTTGAGAAATTTCTGTTCCCTTTTGAGATGTAGGAATTTGCAGCTACAGAGAGAAAAGAATCATGCAAAGGTCCAGCTGAGAAAGTATTCTCAAACATGCTCTGGAGAGGATTTTTGACAGTGTCAGTCCACAGCTACATCTGCTCTCTGATCTGAATCTTATGCTTTTTGGTGGAACATATTCAAAGCCTTTTGTTTCTCTAACCCCCCCTGAATGTGGTGACTTCATTTTCAAAAGTGAAGTCAGAGAAAGACTGCTGTATAATCCATGTCTAGTCTTCACCATTTCATATACAGATGGTTCCAATAGCTTCTCTGGCTTTGAAATTAAAAGTAGAAAGTCTCTGGGGTCAGCTGAAGGTTTCCTTCAGGAAAGTATGCTGAGAGATAAGATAGGTCCAGTAGCCTTTGTGTGTTGACTCCAATATTTCCTAAGAAACAGTGAGCCAGGCTGTCAACCTTGTTTCCCTTCAGCAAGAGGTGCCTGAAGGTCCCTTAGTCCAGGGGGCCTAACATCCCAAGCTGATGAGGTAAGGGCTGTTTTCCAGGATTTAATTTTAAGTGACTTTGAAGTATCCCACCGGTGTCATCAGAGTCACGTGCTGACACCAAGTTTTGTGGTGGGATTTGGTTCTTTGCAGTCAGTTAGGGATGAAAACTTGTTCATGGCTTTTCAGTTGCAGTTGGGATATGGTTGACTGCCTTGGTGTCTCTGCTGCATGCCAAGTTTAGGAGTAACCCTCAAAATAAGCAGGGTGACTTTTGATCAAATAGAATACTTTTCAAATGCATCGGATTTTCAGGATCCCCACACCTTGGTTATCAGTTGTTTTGTCTCCTCTCACAGAACTTCCCCCAGGGCATCAGTGTCTGTTTAGTCCTGAGAAAGTGTTGGAAAATCTACTAAGTTTACCAGCACTGGCTCTGTAGGGATGAGTGTCCTCATGAGTTTCAGTTTGCAGGACACTGTCATTAAACATCACAACTTTGGCAGTATGGGGAATCATGACATTGCAACCAACATCTGACCTTCCTGCTGCATGTTGGTTGTGCTGCAGATGTAGGAAACAGCTCCAAGCAAAAGATTTCAGGTCCTTTTACTTAGGAAAACCGAATTCAGCTCTGATGATTTCGTTCCTAATGGAAATGCAGGGGTTGAACACCTGGGAAGAGATAACATGTGTGCTGTGCTCCTCACAACAGTTTTGTCTGCTGGACTGCTGATCCCTACAGTGGTTTGTGAACTAATGTGTTGCTAAAATGGCCAGCAGGACTATCCTGGATGGTTCTTTGTATGGCTCCTACAGTGTCTCTGGCAGGTGTTGTTTGATTTTGTTAATTATTGTTGTCAGTCTAGTCTTTTACACTGTATGATTTAGAAAACCCCTTCCCCTCTCACACCACTCCTTCCCCTACCAAAAAAAAAACCAACAAAAAACCCATCCACTTGCCTCACAAGATTGTGGAATTTGCCAGAATGCTTGCATTTGTGTTGACATTTTTTCCTAAATTCAGTTATTTTCAAGATGTATGCAGATTCCTTCACTTAAAATTGCCAACGTTAATGGCTTCAGATTGCTCTCAAAAGTTCCCTTTTGTTTTTCAGCCTACAAGAACATCATCAGAAAGCATTTATTCCAGACCAGGTTCCAGTATACCTGGCTCTCCAGGCCACACTATCTATGTAAGTATTCCTTCTGATGAATAAGCTGCTGAGCCTTTGCTTGCACATGAAGTACTCATGCTGAAATAAATCACTTTTATACTGCTGCTTTATTTTAGTGCTCAAATTGTTAAAAGCTTTGCCAGGTAGCTTTGATAGCGACAGGATTTTGAGAGCAGGGTAGGCCTTTTCCAGGTCACATTTCTCTTGGAAAGGTACAGTAAATCTTTTGGTGTCACTTGGTGGTGTGAAGAGGGACAGAGGGCAGAGGGGTCGTTCGACTTTGTAAGGATTTTGTGAGGAAATCTGTGCACTTTGATACACAATTATTGAGAGGTCTGCTCTCTGCACTTGGGGAATGTGGGGAGCAGGGTCAACTATGATGAAAGAAGCCTGGCTTCCAACACCTTCCAAGTCAGAAATCAGATTTTTTGGTTGTGGAAGGAATAGTGGTTTTAATTTAGGGAAAAAATGTTATTAAGCATAATGCTAAATCACTGATTTTATCAATAACCTTGAGATTATATAGATGAAAATGTAGAGTAAACCACAGAAATTTGGCAGTTACATTTATAATAATGCAGAAAAAATTGTCCAAAATTACGAATCTCATGTCCTGAGTTAAACTCTGGTTGTGTGCATTTCAACAACCACAAAAATAAGCTGATATATGAAGAGTCTTGACACTGCAGATATCAAAAGACAAAGCATGTCCTGGAGAACTGCCATTCTTTAATATCAACTTCATAAACTGTAGCTTATGAAAATTAATTACTGCCCAAAATCATCATCTGTGGAGCAACAAGGCAGCCTAGATCAGGGTCTAAAATATCTGTAATAATTTATATTGGATTAGGAGTATCCAGACATATTTGCACCTCATTAACAAACTGGTAAAAATACTACAGAAATAACATATATTGATATACCTAAATATTTTAAGGCTTAAAATGGCTTAAGGTATTTTTTTTAATATCTGGTAATTAAAAGCTAAACAGATTTGAGTCTCTTTGTAGAGAGTGAATGTACTAAATATTTCAAACCTTCTTTCTCTAGCAAGAAAGGGTTTGTATTGTTTCCAGTTGAGGGCACTGCTTAAGAACCACCAAGACCAGTGGTTGTTGAAGAGCTTGTGAAGGCAAATGCATATTAATCTGAAATTACTGGGTGCTAGCACTCAGAAAGAACAGAACTGAATGTGAGTTCCCATATGCAATCTACTATGAATAAAGTATCTTGTAGAAGTGTTAAAAACCAATTTGAATATCCTCTTTCAGTTTTAGTCATCAATGTATTTCTGTAAGGTAGGTAAAAATGTGTGATGATTTATTTAAAGTCTTTCTGTAAGTAAAGAAATATATTAGTTATTGAAACTAAATGTAAGGCCTCTTTCTATCTCCCTCTAATGGGTGCAGCTGACTTTGGAATTTATTTCCTACTTCTGTTTTTTAACCAGTCAAGATCTCCTTGCAGTCTTAGTGGAAAAGTAGCCCATGTTTGCACCATGTGGTTGTAAGGAGTGGATGCTCTAGTCAGAAGCTTGGGCATAGGATGAGTGATGAATGCAATGTAATTATTTTATTTGGCAGTTTGGATACCCAGTCCCCACAGTCCTCCTTGTCTTTTTATTTCCTTCCAATAAGTTCTGTTTCCTCTTGTGTGCACAGTTATAAATTGAGTATCTGTCTGTGGTCTTCAGCATGAAATCCTTTTGTAATCTCTGTAATCTGCAAACTAAATTGATGTTATCACCCATTTCACATGTGGGAGAACAAGAGCAGAAAGGTGAAAATACTTGCCTGAGGCCACAAAATGAGTCATTTGCAGAGCTGAAGTTTCCAGCTCACTACTGGGGATAAAAAACTTTTGTAACTAGATCTGTATGTGCCATGTTCTTTCTTCCCTAAGAGAAGAGACAACATTGTGAGCTGCTGTAGAGGAGGCCTGCTGGAGAAGAACAAGAAGCATTCACTCCACATCTAGGGTGCCAAAAAGGGGTTTCCATAGCAACAGGGTGACAACAAATACACAAAATCATGAATTGTGTAAAACAGAAATTGCCAGTGCATTTGTGTAAGTTAATTTATCTTCTGTCTTTGACCTTTAGGCAAAAGTAGACAATGAAATCCTTGATTACAAGGATTTAGCAGCCATTCCCAAAGTCAAGGCCATTTATGACATTGAACGTCCAGACCTAATTACTTATGAGCCATTCTACACCTCCGCCTACGAGGACAGACAGGAGAGACAGAGTCTTGGAGAGGTAATGACCCACCAGCACCTCATTCCACTGCATCCAGAGCCTGCTTCGCTTCCCATGGGCACTCCTGAGGCCACTGCTGCTGCTGCTGCTCACTCTGCTTTGTGTCTGTCTGATCTGGGGGTACTGGGAACACTCGCGGTGCTGCCTCACCTGTCAAACTGCAGGATTAGACACCTACATTAGCACAGGGGGCAGGTTTGCAGCCTGTCTCTTTGTGCTTCCTCAGAACTCCCATGGATATGCTAACCTTCGGGAATGGCAAGGTCCAGAATGTGAGGCAAAAGCCAGTGCGCTGCTGTGCCGTGGAGCACAGCAATATTCACAAGAGAATAGGAGGAATACCGTGATATTCTATGGACTAAGAGCAGCAGGATATTTATCTCACAGATACTGAGGGGAAATATGTATCACCAGAGCACTTTGCCAGACATACTGGATAAAATTGGGTCAGGATGAAGTGCTCTTCCACCTGGGAAAGCAGGTTAATTGTGTTATAGAAATACCTGCCTCACATTTTAATCTGCTGACATTTAGTAAGGATTCTTGAATCACACAGCAATAAGAAAAAGCTCTGTCATTTATTCTTCTAAACTTCTATGTGAAGGTATCTTTTCAGATTGTCGGTCCCCAGTTTTCTCAGGTGAATTTCCATGGCTGCAATTACTATTTACATGATTCCAGTGCAGTCTGTGAAGCAGGTTTTGTCATGTAATACCATCTGTCTGTGAATCAGACTTCCTGAATGCAAATCTAAATGGACGTGGAAATGGATTTACCACTGCCATCTCAGTGACCTTACTGACTGTAACTGAATTGAGTATGAAGATAAGCTGAACAAGAAAAAATTACAGTAAATCATGCAGGCACCAGTGGTCCGTAGATGACCAGATCAGTGTGACTGAAAATCTGCTTTCTTATCAGTGTTCTGCCCACCAGCAGGTCAGAACTGCATGCAGTGTTTCTCCCTTGTTCTTTAATGTTTTATAGTTTTTTTTAAATCATGAATTGGAAGTTCAGCTCAAAAATAAGATGAGATATTAACAGGTCAGAACATTACAGAATCTCTCCCCTCCAATTTATGTTGGTAGTGAATCCAGCTGGCATCTGGTTCAAAACCACCGTGAGATGCGTTGGTGACCTCTGACCAGTTCCAACAGGCCTGACCCATTCCACAAATCCTGCTACAAACACCTGTCTCTTGTTAGTCAGACAGGAGGAACTAATCTCACCAGAGAAGGTGAACTCTGTGTTAATCCTTAAAGGGAAGCTCCGTACTGACAAAGCAGTATGTTGGAAGCTGCTAAAGCAATATGGTGTAAGTTGTCTGCTTTTATGCTTGTTCTGGGAATAAGCAAAAGCCTTCGGGGTTTTCGTACACCAAATTTTCACCAGCATTAAATTTAGTTAATTTCTAGTGACTACAGAAATTTGTTCTGGAAACAGAAAGGGCTCTCACCTTCTTTTTAGAAGAGCTTGGGTTTTCACCCAATGCTACTGCTGACTTCTGTCACCTTGGGCAAGTTACCTCACCTCTTTGTATCTGTTTCTCGTCCCTTCCCTTGCCCTAATGAGAACACAAACCCATTGGGGTGGAGTGATCCCTTACCCTGTGTTTGTGTTGTAATCGAGTGACAGCAATCTTGGTACAACATGTATCAGTCCCCATCATCTTTAAAAAGCAAACAAGGTGACATGTTCAGTCGTGCAGACAGTGATTTATCCTGCATTCTCTTTGCAAAGGCTGTGTATGTGGTGGTGTTAAATAAAAGGGGACCCTCAGTTTATGCTTGTAGGCTAGAAACCTACAATGTAGGCTAGAATCCTACAATGTCCTCACTGTGATTTAAAAAAAAAAAAAAAAAAAAAAAATCACCAGTCTCAGCAAAGAAAGATATTTTGGGTGGACAAGGGGAGATGCGCAAGAGGCACCCCTTGTACATCCAGAGTTCCCTTGGATATCCAAGGATGCCCTTGTACATCCGAGGTTCATCCAGAGATGGACACAAGCCTTAATTCTAGGGAATGGGCTACAAGAAAACGACACATTTTGGCACAGGAGGGGAGAAGGCAGTGAGCGGGGCCGGCGCGGTTCGGCGCTCCCGGGCGGTTCCCGCTGCCGGCCCCGCTCGCTCCATCCCGCGCTGTCCCGGCGCCCTCTCGCGGGCAGCGCGGGCTGGCTCCGCCTGGCAGCGCCCTTTGGAGACGCCGGATCGGAAATTCACTGTCTGCTACCCAGGGAGAAAGTGTCCAGAAACTGACAGGTATTCAGGTTTTTCTGGACCTGTCACTTTTGCCCTGTGAGCAGAAACCTGATGAGCACTCAAGTCGTCTTTTCTCAGCTCCAACTTTTGTTGGATATATATTGAGAAGCAGCATTTTATGTCCTTTATTTCGAGTATTCTGTATTTCAAGTATTCAAGTATTCTGGTTGTTGAAAGCACTAAATGCTCTGAAACGCCTTTCACTAAACAAGCAGACATAAAATGAGAAAAGCATTTTTTTCCTAACATGATAGATGCTTCAAAATGGAGCAGGGATCCCACCTGGTGGTTCAGGTAAAAGACAGCTAAAGTGGCATGAGTGTGAAATGCTAAAACTTGTGTTGCAGAATGACACCTGTAAAAATTAACAGAAATTTCCCAGACAACAAAATGACCTGTGTGGTTTCAGGTATCAGAGCAGACTCTCAGATCTCAAAGCAATAGAGAATTGAACCTGTTACAGTAGAAATTTTTATGTAAGTTTGGTCAGAACAAGCCCTCTCCCCCTTCATCTTTCTCCTTCCCCCTTCCATTTCTTCTTCCTCTACCTCTTCCTCCTCCCTTCCCCCTTCCCCTTCCTCACCCAGAGTCATCGCTGTATTTCCCCTGCCTTGCTGTTCTGGAATGGAGCTGATTTTCTCAGTCGCCTACACAGTGTTTCAAGCTGTTGATAGTGTGTCCTTCTGCAATAGACCAGGTTTTGAAAGACCTGGAGAACCAAACAATCCTTGGCAGCCTCAGAGTTTGAGATCTGACAGTTCACCTGTGCATGATAGAACAGTAACTCAGCTGCAGAGTGAGGTTCCATTTCCCAAAAGCAACGAGATGATGTCAGCTAGTGATAGAGTAAAAATACATGAAAGGAAAAATACCTGGATTCAGCATGGTACTTTCTGGGCTGCCTTCCCAGTCTTAAGATTCCTATGACTACCTTTACCTGTAGCCATTACCTTAGCATCCAGGTAACCCCAGCAGATGATATAAATTCATTTATTTAGAGTAACACATGAATTGCTAGTAGAAAAATGTGGGAATGCACCTCACAACATGTGCTTTTATCATTCATATTGAAGGTTTTAGGTTAGCTCTCAGTTTTTTGCAGAGAACATTGTTCCAAAGCACTGTGTATGGCGTATTTCATGTGGAGCAAAGTTTTTACAGCTGCTGCTGTTAGATGATAGGAATTAGGAAAATACAAATGTAAAATACTTTCAAGGCTTTGATGGAAAGTAGCAAAAGTAGTCTTTGACAGTTTTATGGAAACTTGCTGAAAAGGAGATGTCCTATATCCAATAAAAAAAGTTGCTCCTTTGTTTGGATACTTAGCATTCCCAGTGTCACCAGCTCCATGACAGTGAATTTAAGGATATTTACCAGCTGGATATTTATTACCAGAAACCCTGCATACATTTTACACTACTGCTGTTGTACATCAGTGTAGTAGTTAGACCAGAATCAGCAGTTTTGCTTCTGAGATATTATTTTAATAGCTATATCATTCTATAATTGTGGTCTTATTTAAGAACATAATCTCTTGCCCACTTTATTATAACAAGTAATGTTGAAGTTTTGTGCACAGAGGAAATAATTAAGTCCTGATCTCCGAGCTTCAAATTGTCTGGTGGTTGAAGAACACATAAGTGGTAATTACATATAGCTTTATTCTTGTTTGTACCATCAGCATGTGCATAATCATATGTTTCTTCTAAAGGTATTTCTTGCCTCAGTTTCCCTATCTGTGCTACAGAAACTTTTCATAATATTGTGCACATTTCTGCCCACTGGCCTTTGTGCAGTTCTTTCAATACACATGCTTGTAATTCCTGTCTGTTCTCCTTACGTAACCATGGAGGAACACAGAGATTTAAAGGAGGTCATATCAAAGAGATGTTGATGACAACTACGTGCACCCTTGCATGGGTATGAAATGTAAGGCCTTGGGGAGGAGCACATTTTTGCCGGAGTGTGTGCATTGGAGGGAAAACATGCTTCATCCTGAAAGATATTCTGGATTTTGATTTTCCATGCAAAGCTCTGAGTTAAGTTTATTTAGTTTTGATTTCCATTTTAAAGATTGCTTCATGACAGGCATGGTTATTAAATTAATAACTCCTTCTGATTTTGATCTTTACAGCTATGTTTTAATTACCACACTGATTAGATGGCTAAGAGATCTTGCATGGTACTTGACTGAATTAATCATGCTTATAAAGATTTCCCAGAAACTTTAAACGTCACTGATTTATGGACCAGTCCCTGAGCCATGTGGAAAAAGCAGGTTCCAGTGCTGGAATGGCCTCAGTAATTTCTGCATTGCCACTTCACATTGTCACCTGTCAGAGTATCTGCAGCAATGTTTAGATTACCCTTTTCTGGCCCATCATATGCAATGATATTTCATAACCATATTTTTTATGTCTTTGCAGTCTCCAAGGACATTATCACCTACCCCTTCTGCAGAAGTAAGTTTGGTGGAACCTTTGGGGGAAGTGTCCTACTGTGATTAGAATTATTCCCTCCAGCCAGTGCAGGCATTGGGTTTGTTGTCAGTCAGATCCATCTCTGTTTGCCACACAGACGTGTTTTCTCAATGGTGAAGCTTAACAAAAATTATTTCTAAGAAGGAAACATGAAGCTCTTACTGAGAGATTGTACAAAAAGTTGAGGTGCCACTCCTTCCACTTGCTGTCTGTAAAGCAGAGCCCTTTGTCCAGCAGGCGTCACTTCTGGTACATTCCTGCTCCTTGTGGCACAGACAAATCCAGATCTCGAGAGCTGCAGGATTTACAGGAGACAAAATGCTGCTCTAAGCTTGTAAATAATAACCCCTGTTTGCTACTGAAACATGTGCAGTTTTGTCTTGAGGAAAACATAACTGTGGTCTGGTTTGGTTTTGCTTTGCCAGAGGAGTTAATTTGAACATCAAAACATGAAAGATTTGGGGAGTCATTTGTCAGGATACAATAGATGTTATTACAGAATCATTATCATTGCATTATCCTGTTGCTTATTTGCAACATAGAAGTTGCAGTCACTGCTACTAGTTGAAAATTAAGAGACTATAACATTTCTTGTAAATCTTCATGCATTAATCAGTCATTTCCCTTTTGTCCTGGTTTAGTTTGCTTCATGGAGGGCTGGGGGGGTGAGGGTGTTGTTTGCTTTGAGATTTTTGTTTGTTTCTTTTACTGGCTTTTTTTACCCCCATGAAACCAAGTAAACTGAATTTTGCTATACAAGGTATCATGTTTTCAGATGCATGGAGAATCTGATTTGGATATAAATACCTGCTGATGTAGCTGGGGACACATTTTGCCACAGAGAGCTCCATGCTGCAGCTGTTGAATTCTTGCTGCTCTCCAAGTTAGCTCACTGATGGCCAGCTCATGTGTCTTGTGCAGGACACCGCAGGACACACCTGCTCTGGATGCAGCTTCCCTTATGGAGTCAGGGAATGTGGGCAAATCTAGGATTATTACAGAGTTTAACAGAAGTTACAAGTGGAATTGGAACCTTCGAAGACTGAATTCTGACTATAAAAATGGGTTGGAGCAGATCCTTGGAGAACAGTGCTAATGAAGTAGGTTGAAAGCTTAAGGGATGTTGCTATTTCAGTCACTTCTGCTGATGCCTTCAGATCCACGGAAGTTAAGTGCTGCTAAAAATGTGTTCTGTGCATTTACACTTATCAGTGGATGCCTCTGTCCTGCAGGGCTACCAGGACATTCGGGACCGCATGATTCACAGGTCGACCAGCCAGGGCTCCATCAACTCTCCCGTGTACAGTCGGCACAGCTACACCCCCACCATGTCACGTTCCCCCCAGCACTTCCACAGACCTGGTAAGGGCAACTGCATTACAAATACATGCAAAAGTACTGTTTCTTTATTATGCCACTCAGTGGTGCAGTGAAGCACTTCTTTCTCTTTGAAGTGGAAGTTTAGGATTGAAAAATTTTTTGTGTATTTTAATGTCTCGTTTTCTACCTGGTTTTTTTTGTTCTGGATTGATGTAGTCTTTTGCACTAGGCTGACTGTCTCTTGCATCATAAATATGCATCTTCTGGTTTTGTTTCCAATCAGTTCTTCTTAAAATATCTGTGTGTTTCTGAAAGCAAGCAATAATTTGCAGCAGTGAATCGCAAACTTCATTCTGGAATTTGGGAAAAGTATCACATATTGGAAACAAAAATTATGGCTTGATGTACCGAAGTTAGTAATGTAGGTTTACTCCCTTGTAAAAAAATTCCTTTAAAGCTTGGTGCACACATGGAATCACATATTCAGAAGCAGAACACCCATATGTTCCAAATTGCTAGTCATTTTTTGAGACGTGGACTCAGAAGGTATCTTCTTAATTAAAGCCATAGGCAATTGCCTGGGAACACTTGAAAACACAAAATTTCTGGTTTAGCAGTGATGTACAAGTCCTACGTACAATATAGAAAATGTACAGGTCATTCAGGTTCCCAGTGCCTTCAAAATTACTGGTTGTGTATCTAAAAGCAAGATATGAAAATGAATTATTCATCCACACCCAAACTTTATTAAAATGTATCATTAAATGTTATTCATTGAAGACTTTTCAAGACTGATTTTACTGTGTATGGTAATGAATTAAATCTTTGTGATCTGTTTTTAAATTAAGTGATATAATTGCACAGTTTCATCTTTCTTGGTGATTACAGCTGAACAGTTGTGATGCCAAAAGCCCATATGCAATAGGAGCTGCATTTTTAAAATTAAAGATTTACAATAGAGCCGCCACTGTGGAACTTGAATGCTGCAGCCATTTCCTAGTGGGGGTGGGCTGAAAGCAGCCAATTGTGCCTGTCAGTGAATGCCTTATTTAAGGGACCCAAGGGAGGTGGGACAGAAGCAAATTGTGCCTGATACTTAGTGCTGTTAGCATGACTGTGTTTTAAGATGACGTTACAACTGAAACTGAAAGAGACTTGAAAATATGAAAAAGCTGCAAACTTCTGTCCCTTGATTCTTCAGTTCTGAGGGGGTTTTTCCATTTTTATCTGATGTCTCAGGGGTATGAACTAATCCAGGCCCTATTCCAGACTTGATTGTAATTGAGTTTTACTGTCTGTATTCAGTCAAAGACCTTCCCCAGAAGCAATCTCGGTTTATGTAACTCTCGTGATGGGCAGATGGGCTCAAGCCAGAGTTGTGATCCAATGTAAAATCTTCCAAAGTCCACAGCCTGAAGGGTTTTCTGGAGAGATACTTGTTCAAAGTTATCTGTGTTCAGATGATCTCATCATGGGCTCACCTGTAACTGATTCTCATACAACACAGAAGCAATTCTGTACAATTTGTCATTTGATGTTTCCTACCCCATTTAGGGTAATTGTTAAAGCTACTTTAATAATATTCCTACAGTAATTATTTATTGAATAATAGCACAAATATATGTGGGTTTTTTTCTCCTAATGGCACTTCTTTTCACCACATTACTTTGGAAGAATAATTTCTCTCTGAATAAACCCAGTGGCCCCAGATCACTTCTCCTTTGCTCCCAGCTAGCCCTTGAGAGAGAAGTGAACTGCCGTACTGACGTTGTCAGCATAAGGTTCTTCAAAAATCGAGTGCTACAAGTTCTGAAAAAGTTTGCAGCCTTTTCCTCCCTTGGTGCCCTAGCTGATGTTGGCAGCATTTTTGGAATGCCTTAAAACAATAGAAAACAGCTTGCATGCCTCTTGACTGACATTTTTTGGTCAGCCACTTTTCAAACCAGCTGCTTTCTTAACTAATTGAGCGTCAGTGTTTGTGATGTTTGCATGCTGGTAACAGGCTACTTTCTGGTAACAAGGCATTGTTCAGAAGCTCATTAAGCCAATGATGTTATGCTAAATTAGCGATGCAGTTCAAACCTAAGCCCTCTTTTCTAACACTTCCTGTAATTCTGTCTTAACATTTACGGCCCCTTTTGGTGCGTCTTTAACCGTTCTGGTTTTTTTT
>VYXD01006823.1:1482149-1505618 GCA_013397195.1 Hylia prasina
TTTTCCCTCCCTCCTTCCTTGGAAGCCTCCTTCCCTGCCTGTCTCTTATTGCTTTTCTTTGTCTCCGTTCTGTCCTGCCCCTGCCTGCCCAACGCCGCAGAGCTGCTGGCTCTGGGCGCACGGCGCGTGGCAGCCCCGCGCACCGGTGGCCGATGCCCCACGCTCCATGACTCCCGCCCCAACTCCCCCTTCCGACACCACTTCATCCCCCATGCCAAAGGTAAGGAGCCAGGCCTCTCTCCAGGGAGTACCCTCCAGGCTGGAGATCTGCTGGCGCTCTGGCAGAGCTGAGAAGGCGGCGTCTCTGGGAGGTTGCCTATGGCTGCGCAGCTGAGCATGCCTCAAAATGTGCTGCTGCACTCGGGACTACGTTTATAGACATTATAGACATTATAGACATAATGTCCTTTTTTTTGGAGGAAATATGTCATTTCTAAGGGCCCTAGCTGAAGAGTCACCAAGCATTTACCTGGTAGAAATACACAGAAAAGCATTGTCATTTATTGCTCAGAACCTGTGTGTGCCTAATTTAGCTTCTTTCTAAAGCAGTACACAGCAATCCCTTCAGCCGTTAGTTTACCAAATTTAATTATTACTGCCACATTCTTAAAACATGCAGTGAAAAAAATGATTACAGTATTGCCTGAATGAGAACAAGGTGATCAAAAATATGGAGAAGAGAAAAAAGAGATGATATAAAGATCAATGGCAGCAAGAAACTTTATCTTTGTTATTCACCTTGGCAATAATTAGGGCCCAACAAAATAAAATTAAAATTGTAGGCCTCTCCTCAGCTAGTGCAAATCAGCAGGCTCTGCTGAAGCCAGTAGCACTGCAAGGATTTACATTATTTGAGGATCTGGTCTTTTTTTCAATCTTTTCTTTTCCATGGTTTGATTTGGAGGAGGATTCTTCTTTCACTGTGTCCCTTCAAGGAATCATTTAGCTCAATAAGCTTTTAGTTTAGTTTCTTGCTTTTTATGAATGTGGTTTTACTCTGAGTTCTATTGGACCACTTGGCTGGGCCATCTCTTCTGTTTGGGGGGAGAAGGTCATAACTTATATCATCTACAAGAGCTCAAAAAGAGAAAGTTGAGAAAATCGAACATAGATTCCAATCTGGCACATTGATTAATGTAGATATTCATACACTGGAGATAATCAAAAGCAGTTGCAAGAAAGTTGTTGCCATAAAGTTTCAAGAAATGCTAATAGATCTCAAGATCTCAACATCATATCTCATCAGATCACCACCACTAATTTTATTCTTGCCTTTTTTTAAGATGATTTTTGATAGTCTGCATTGTCTGCTTTTCTACTATGTCTCTATTTTTAAAAAATCTCACTTTAAAAGATTGGGACCCTTAAAAATACCTATACTGCTCATTTCGGCATGCAGTTAACTCATAGTCCTTGCAATTTCAACATTTCTTTGCTGTAAATCCAAATTAATGCTCACACTCTTTCAGGTGGCACTTTCATACTTTTTTCTGTTGAGAAAACAGCTTCTTCAACAGATAAATGAGAAGAACTATTGGAAATCTATGCCTGTTGTTTTCTGATTTCAGAGAGTCACCTGGCATGTAGATCAGGTATCTTTTTCAGGTATTGGTAGAGAAGGCCAGGTGGGATTGCAGGCACTGTAGACAGAGGAGGGGGGTATGCTTTTTATCAGATATATCCTGGAAGATGTTGTAGGAATCCTCAATTTTCTGAAAGCCTGGACAATATTTATATGTGTCATAACTCAGTCAAGCTCCTGAAAGCTCAAATTCGTATCACTGTGACAGAAGAGGCACCATGTGATCTTTTTACTGGCTCTGCCTTTCTCACTTGTACTTTTAGCAAGAAGGTGACCTTGATGTTGTTGGTTTGTAAGAAAGATTTCACAAAACCATAACTTTTTGGGGTTTTTCCCTTTAGGAGTCAGAAAATACAGATCATGTCTCAACTGCTTTGGTAAAGGGGCATGATTTTCCAGCAGCGTCATGATAACTGAAGTGTCATATGACACATTACATCCATGTTATTTTGTATACTCAAGCCAGAAAGAAGACATTTAGACCAGTTTCAGTGTGTTTTCTTACAACATAAGGCTTAATGAAGCACAATGATTAAGCCTCATAGACACAGCCAAAAATAAAGAAATTGGAGGAGTGAAAGGGTCTAAACACATCTCAGAGTGAGAGTTTGTTGGTGTAACATATATGTTGAAAAGGCTGGAAGAGTGTGTAATATGTATGAGTTTAGAGTTAATTTAATCTAATTTGGACTCTCCATTGAATTTGGTCTTGTCTCAATAAAGTAGTGTCTTTGCTATGAAAGAATCAAAACAAGTCCACGAATGAAAGAAACCCTGACCCTTCTGAAATCAGAGACAAAACTCTCATTGAGAGCCAGGATTTCATCTTGCATGCCTAGAATTTTTCAGAGGCATTCAAGAATATTGCAAAGCCTCCATAAGATTTCCATGTAAATGAGTTCCAAAGTAATGTGTATTCCTTAGCTCACAGGCCTTCCCATGAAGAATCTACCCATTTTCATAGGAAATTTAGACCTTGGTTTTCAGAGGTTCCCTCTTTCCTTCCCTGAGGCAGGTGTCTGAATTCAAATGCTTTCTATAACCTGGTAACTATTTCCAGGGTTTTGTGGAGGCAGGTGAAAGTTCTGCTCTGGAAGACAGAATGTGTATTGGCTTTTTCATGATTTTCAGTTTTCTGTGTGAAATAAAAGCTACACATCTGGACAAGAAGATGAAAGATAGTTTGACAAAACCTGAACAGGAGTAAGGGTTTCAGGTACTGTTGAGCTTGTTTTCCTGTGTCTACTCAGAAGTAGAGAGCTAAACTGGAAGCTGACAGAAGGCTCAGTGGTGGTTGCAAGTTGACAGAAGGCTCAGTGTTGGTTGCATATGGGATTTTTGGCTGGATTCTGTGAGCTGAGCTTGTGAATCCCACAGTGAGCCCAGTGGTGAGCTTTTCAGAAGGCAGCAGGGACCTGCATTACACTGGGCTGTGTGTAGGCAGGCAGTTCTATTCCTGGCTGCTGGGGCAACCTGCCTAACAAACTCAGCTATAGAAAACAACTACCTGATGGAGCAAAGAGAATGAAAGAAAAAAAAGCCTCTAATTTTCCCTTCTGCTGTGCTCTAGTGATTGATTTTTAGATTAAGCTTGTTCCATTATCCCTTAACATCCCCCCACCTACACACAGACATATTCAACATCATACCAAGGGTGTGAGAATTAGTTCTTTCTACAGTGTTGGTGAACTGCAGCGCTCTTCTTGGTTTGGGGAGTTACCAGTAGTTACAGCATATCTGAGTAAGAGAGACATTTCTGTGCGGGCAGGGAATGCACGTTTAATGGGTTTTTATGTAAAGCTGCAAGCAGGCTGGCCACCAGGCCCTGGGAGAAAGGTAGAGGCAGCCAGGAGCTCTGCTTTCCTCTTTGCGTGTGCGCATTCTGCAGATGTTGGCAATGCTTCCGTAAATTGTGGGTGGTTTTGCATCCCAAGCACTTAAGTGTCGTTATGAGAGTGAGTTCCTCAGGGATGGCCTAATGGGAACCTAAGTAGATGTACCATTCCCTGTTGCAGAGGTTGGAGGTAATGAGGCTGCCATCCTAGGAAGTGGAAAGGGGAGTTATTTGCCACTGCTAGCAGGAGTCATTAGGCACCCCAGGAAATACAAGCCAAGAGTGACATCTGTAAAGCATCACGTGCAGGATGATACCACAGTAATTGTCTGCCTGGGACTGGATGCATTACATAACATTTCCAGTCCTCTCTAAACAAATCATCTGTGTCCCTGATGCGACACCAGCCAACATACGTTTATGGGTGTGAACACATTTAGAGTTGTGTCTAGAGGTAGGGAGAGGTAGATTCTTCCCTGAATTTGTGGTGTTGGTAATAGAAGCATTGCAAATTGAACACGCACACATTTGGTCTGCCAGTTCCCAACAGGTAAAATGTACTTGTGATTCCTCTGTTGTGACTGGTCCACAGGTCAATAAATCCCTGTTGTTTTTTCTCTTCCATTGAGTGTAATTGCTCAAGGAAGCAAAAAGGCAGAGTGACATGTTCTCTATAAACAACTAACTGTATCTAGAGACAATATTAATGGGTTTTTTCCTTCTAAAACAATGATTTTGCTGAAAAGTACCTCATAATTTCTCAGTAGAACCAATAGACCTAAGTAAAATCAAGTGAGGTGTTTCACCATCACAGTATCTCAAAGGGAGAAGTAGAACACAATATTGGAATTGCTAAGGGCCATAGACTGAGATAGGAATATAATGTTTAACTAATCATTCGTGCTGCTTTTCAGAATTAGCAAACTTAGCCCTTACTGTTACCTGACCAGAAGTTCAGCATCATTGCACCTGAAATAGAAAACCACCATCAATGCATGTGGTTGAAAGAACATCATGTCATTTAGGGCTGAAATGTCAAAGTGCTAAATACAGAATTTTGCACATGCATTCTTCTGAACAAATTTTGTACAGCCAATCCCCTGAACTATGCATGTAATTTTTAAAACACTCATATGCAGTGGGTTAACTTGTATACTGGCTGAAGCCTCTCAGGCATATCTCAGCAAGGTTTGTAAAAAACATTTTTTCCCCTTTAGTGCCTTTTGGATTGGCAGATGACTGTTCAAGTAGAAGAGGATTTTTGGTGTAAATTGTAAAGCCAACGTATTTTTTCCTTCTCCCACACCTATTTCCCCACCCCAAACAGATAAACAGCATGCTGAGTCTAAGGTTTTGGGTCTTCTAACAGGACATAGGAAACAGGAATGAAATTTTTTCTTATGTTTTATAGCCCTTCTGTATTTGTTATTACTTCCTTGTCCATTTTTCCCCCCTGCTTTCTTAATCAACATTTCTAGGGTTATTTAAGCCCTTGTGCATACATTAAAAAAATGGAAGGGGTTTGATGCTTCTCTACTTTTCACTGCTGGGATCACCTCCACCCCTGTGAAATAAGCACCCATGTGGATGGTTTTCCTTTGTGTGAGTTTGCTTAAGTTTGAAGAGTGGTACAATAAAAGAGGCAGCTGCATTCTTTCAAGGTACGCACACAGAGATGCGAAGGGATATCTGGCTGCTGAGTCTGGTTACTTGTGATCCACCATCGTGGTTGTGCAGCAGCCCTCACTCCCTGGCAAGACACAGAAACTTCCAGAGCCGCTGGATTGCTGTGGTGCACTGTCAGGTGGCAAAGGGGTAGTGCCAGTAAGAGTAATCCTACAAATGGAACAAACTGTGTGTGCAAACTAAAACTAAGGTTTTTAGGTATTAGATTCAGGTTTGCTAAATCAGGAGTGGTGAAGTGTTGTCATCAGAGCCAAATTTGGCATCAAAGGAGATTTGGAGCAGCACGAACCATGTGGGCACAGCCACCAGATGGGCTGCACTGCTTTACAAATTATTCTGCCATATCAGAATTTTCCTAAACCAGTGAAAGAGTGTGTAAGGAACAGTTATGCCAGTTATGCCAAGTAACCTAACAGCTATTTTCTGTTTCTGGTTTCTGTACACTTTTGGTTTAGTGAACTGTAGTAACTGCCAGCATCTGCTTCTATCTGCTTTGGGTTTGCATATCAACTACTCTGCTCCATGTTTGCACCTTCTAATTCCAATTATCAGTCTCGGTACTAAAAAATCATTGCCAAGTAACCTTCCATTCTTCTTTTCTGTACTGCACATCTAATCACCAGCTATGAGCGCACAGCTCCTGCCTGCATGCCGTCAGAATGAGTCTGAGCTGCACAAACCTCAACTCCAGCCTGAACATGAATTTTTGTCTCTGCAGGAATATCAGGGGGGGGAAAAAGTCCCCAGGGCTACTACCAGTTCTCCTTATTGTTTGTATTTACACTTTCGGTTCAACTTCTTTTCTCCCTGGAGGTTTTGACTCCACCAGTTTCATTTGGGTTTGATTGGGCTTGCTTTTTTTTTCTCTCTCTTTTTTTTTTCCCCCCTATTGCTCTCCCTCTTCTCATTTTGTTTTCTCCATTCTTTCATTGGAGGCAATGAGCCGTCCAGCGGTCGGAACTCCCCTGTCCCCTATCGGCCTGACAGTCGCCCTCTCACTCCAACTTACGCTCAGGCCCCTAAACATTTCCATGTTCCAGGTAGGAGCTGGCACTGTGTGTGTCTCGCTGTCCTGTCGCAGTGTAGAATGTAGCCTTTGTAACTTCTGTCTTGTCTCCATCGTTTTCACACCGTTTACCATGGGTTGCACCCTCAGGGTTTGGAACTGCTTCTGGGCTTGCTGAGAGGAGTTGTGCCTTAAGAAATGTGGGGGTTTATTGTGGTTTTTACCAATTCCCTTGGTCAGGTGTTTCATTCTTAGAGTGCTCAATTTTTCAGGGTCGCCTGATGGCCTGTGAGCTGTATGTGAGCTATGTAGGGTTTGATTTTTCTCCTGGTTGTACCAGCTGAGCGGCAGCATAGCTCTGGTAATTTTAGAGGAGAAAAAAGGTGGCCAGTGAGCCATTATGTGTTGTTCATTCAGGTTGTTGTGACTTGTTTCAGTCTTGAACCCAGCAATTCTAGTTTAGTGTTCCTTTCTTTTTAAAGCAGGTGAGGTTGTTTCTTGTTTTGTGCAATGACTTGGTGTCCTCAGAGAGACCTGCAGATCCACAAGGATATGTGTGCCTTAGGATGTCCTTTCTAGAGAGGGCAGTCTCTGTTTTGAAGGGAGCTCTGCAGTTGTTCCAGCATCTGAGAAGACCATGTGTCTTGGATTTTGATGGGGTGAGCTGTGTCCCCCTAGGGTTTGGACCTGAATCTGGCTGCTTCAGCGTTAGCTGAAAGCCTTGTTCTATCCAGTTATTTTCCCTTCAGCCTAGTGTTCCTTTTCACTGCCAGAGGTTACTGCCCTTCCTCCTCTCCTCAAATCTGGCAGATAAACAGTTTGTGCACACCCCCTTTCAGTCAGGGTGACCTGGTTTGGCTGGGGTCAGCTCTTTTAACCGCTTAAGCTCACCTGGCTCTCGGTGCCTTGCCTAAACTCAAGCCTAATTGCATGAATAGCTGTGAGGAATGACCTGGAGCATGGTGGGGGAGCTCTCCTTGCCAGCTGGGGCCATGCAGCCACAGAAGGAGCTGTGCTCCTGTCCTCCCTGGAGCTCTCTGGTGTCCGTGTGCGCAAAAGGACTGCATGACTGCCCTTGTAATGCTCATACCTGTTTGCTGGTCAAGTGGCCAGAACAGATCCCACACAGCACTGAAATGCCACAGACTCTACGTGCAGTGAGTTTGCCTGTTTATTTAAGGATGTAGGGTTCTGCAGAGTAGGATTTGCCTCTGTTTCAGTAGATTTTTAGGGTTAACTTTCCTTAACGCCAAAAGCAGAGTTGTCTCCTATAACACTCTAATTGGATCTGTGGTACAGCACATGTGTTTCTGAAATTCCTTTTCATCTTTCACTCTAATGTAGCTGAAAACTTTTTTCAGGCAGCATAAAGTAGCAAAATGGGTTTCTGACATTAATTTTCTAGCTCCCTGTAGCTCAATTTGCTATTCTAATAAGATTTTGGCACATTTTTGCACTGTAGTGCTGATTTTGGATTAGCTCTTTGTATTTGTAGCTGTGCTGAATACATGAAGTGTTGGCTGGGGTGGGAAGGTAGTTTAGAACAAAATGGTTCCTGTCTTAGATTATTATTTGGAAAAATATGGTATCATTTAGGCATGCTGTAGATTTACTGCATTAGAGTTCTGGGAAGTGTTTTTATTCTGATTTACATAGGTAATATGCAATATGACGGGCCTTGTATAAAAAAATTACGGAAAAAAGAAAGAAAATATGTCCTCATGGTTTGAGAATTAGTAACGTATCAGTGAACACTGCATAAAGAATCTCTTTGACTCACTGAAGTGTGGCTATTGTTGCCTGTTCAAAGCAGTGTCCTAGGTGGCTATTTTGTTCTCTGGATTTTGAAGTGAATTGTAGGCTCACTGCATTCTCCTCTGTTCAATCCAGCCAGTCAGTTGGAAATAAAATTGAGCTTTTCTGACTGAAGCACAATTTTACACAAAAGTTATTTGGGGTAGTTTTCCCCAAATGGCTTGTATCTTCACCATTGAAATGTCTTGCTTGCTTACATTTCTTCTCTTTTATCCCAATTTAAAATTGATGGTTCATGAGTTGATACATCCACATGTTACAGAATCAGCTCCAAAGGACTTCATACCACATGTCTTTGACTTTTCACTTGTTCTTATGTTTTCTTTTCTTTAAATAATCTGATTTTGTATAATACCAGAAATAGCTTTCTGGCTTTTTCTTGTGCTACATCCTTGATTTGGTCTATCTATTGCTTTTGTGATGGAGTTACCTTTATCTACAACTAAAGTAGTTTTCACATTCCCTTTTTTTGTGTTTCTTAATATCACAGATCAAGGTGTCAACATTTACAGGAAACCACCCATCTACAAACAACACGGTAAATGACCTTTCCCTTTTTATTTCAAAATTGGAGTGTCAACTGAATTAAAAGGTGTGCAGTTAGTGAAAAGCATTTGGTTTTTACATTGCAAGCATAAAAACTAGTAATCCAAGCTTGAAGTGGCTGTAATTGCATGTCCTGGAAAGTGATTATGTTTTAAAGCTTGTGGTTTCGTTTGGATTGTATGGTTTAATCTTGCCATGTGGATATTAATGGCAAAATTGCCATTACCTGAGATTTTGCTGTTTGCATTATGATACCTTTCAGCATTTCTCTTCTTTAAGTTTGTATTTTAAGAGTACAGGTACTGATCATGTTAAAATGGATTAACAATAGACTGATCTCTAACAGGGACTTCGCAAAATATCCTTATTTAAAACAGATACAGTACAATAATTTATTTCAGCAGCAAAGATGAAGATCTTATAATCAGTCTGGAATTCCAAATGTACCTTTAATGTGGCTTTAAATAAGAATTTAATTAGTGAAGATATTACAGGTGACTTATCACTGACAGGGCTAATTTGACTCTCAGCCCTGTGATACAGCTCAGGTAGTTTGCTGTACTTGTTTTTCCAGGTGTTTGGGTTCTGAGTTGGACAGCAGTGTTAGTGCTCTAAGCTTTTTGGTGTTGGTGTTGTCAGAGCAAGTCTGAAATAACAATGTTGGCAGCAGCCCTCAGCCTTGTCTGTCTTCAGTCCCACAGGGGGAAGGCTGCATTATAAAGGTGTGAGCACTCTTCCCTCCTGCTGTGAACAGAAACCTATGCATAGGAGATGTCTTTTATTTACCTCAGGGAAAGAAGGGTGACTCCACTATTTATAGACTCTGAATTTTCATCCCTTCACAGATGTTTTATCCAGTGAAATGCATTTAGGGTTAAGTAGCAAATTAGCAGCACTGCAGGGCTGAGATGAGCAGCTGAGAGCCATGGAGCTGGGATGAGCAGGAAAGCCCACAGGCCCATTCTGTGGTCAGGAGTGAGCACTGCAGATTACACTGCTCTGGTATCACATAAGGGTTTTCCCCTCTTTCTTTTTTAAGTTTCAAACCATACGCTCATTTTGAAAAGAAAAAAGTCTTAACATTGTTTCTGTTTATTTTTATGGTTTTAATGTATCTCCTCACCTACCATTAACATGTGAATGTTTAACCACTGACATCACCAATTCTAATACGTAAGTACTGTTTAAACTCATGCTTTTGTAAACTCTGACCAGATTCCTCCATGTCTGCAATAATGATTAGTTTTCAAATCATCAACTACTCAGAATTCCCAGTGATATCTAACACTGATGTTGCTTAACTACCTGGAATGTGTTGGATGAGCAACACAGTGCATCACTTTGTTAAAAGATGTCTTTCTGTTTAAAAAAAAAAAAAAACAAACAAAAAAACAGAGAAAAGGAAAGAAAATTTTGGAACCATTGCTTTTGATACGATAGCCCCATATAAGCAAAGGTGATTTGAGCTAACATTTTCCAGCTCAGAGGTAGTTAAGGTTGGGCTTAATGTACATTGAATCCTATTAGATTATTTTTTTTATTCTTTAATGTCGAGAAGAGAAAGCCATAATGCACATCCTCAGATGCTTTTACAAGGCTTTGGCTGAAAAAGGAGTTTAAGTGGAAGCCCCCCTACCAAGCTGTTTTATTTGTGAGGTTCATGGCTTAGCAAGTGCCTTACCCTGCCAAGTTAATCTTAATGGAGTTTAGTGTTTATTAGTAAGTTCATACCTGCTTTTAATACTACTGCATGCTCTAAGCAAGGGCATGCAGCATGAAGAAAATCCCTAGTTAAACATGTTTGTTTCAGGTTTCTTTTCTTCTTTGTTTTGCAGCTTTTCACAGATACAATAAGAAGTAATTAGCATCAGTAGTGTTAGAATTTGTACTGTTACTCTGATCTATTGGTTTGCTTCCCCTAGAGGGAAAACTTATTAGTACATAAATCTGAGTTCATCTTCATAAATAATCAGCTTTCTTTAGGAGATATTGGCAAAAACCTCTTAGGCAGCATTTTCTCACTCTTGCCTAATCATTCTTACACCGTGGAGCCCTAGTAAAATCCAAAGCTGATTTGGGGTTATTTCAGGGTGGGATTGTGGGAGGAGAGGAAGGTTTGATTCCAACCTGTTGGCAAGAGAAAGGCATTTGCTTTGCTTCAAACTGCAACTGGCGAAGCAAAACGTGAAAATGTTTGCTTTTGAAAACTTAACTGCTTTTAAAGAATGAAATTTTGCCAAAACAAGGCTGACCTTTGTACCGCTCCAGATTATTACATAGCTAAGTTCCCTGATTGCCATCTAGATGCAGCTGCCTTGGCAGCACAGAGCAAGTCCTCCGAGGATATCATCAAGTCCTCCAAGTTCCCAGCAGCTCATGCACCAGCACCCAACGAGATCCCAAAGATTGAGACTGAGCACTGGCCAGGCCCTCCCTCCCTGGCTGCCATAGGTATGCAAACACAAATGTTCATCTCTGCCGCTCGGAAGGTACTGGTGACCAAGGGACGTGAACAGTGCCCCTGGAAAAACCTGTAGGAAAGGTGGTGTCCACTCCAGATGCTCACCACAAAAAAAAGCTCTCCTGGTGAGGCCACTGAGTGTCTGCTTCTAAAACTGTTGAATTGCACTGAGTAGAAGAGGCAGTGCTAAAGGACTCTGGGATTGATCACGCAGATGTTAACTCATAAGCAAATTTTTTGAACTCCAGTGCAGTAGCTTAAAAAGTGTGGTGTGTCACACAATCCTGACTTCAGTTATTCTATTTAATCCTTTAGTCCTAAACTAATAGCAAAAACGCCATAGAAAACATGATTGTTTCCAACCACATGACTAATTTCACGGCACGAACCAACAACTGAATTGGAACAATTAACGGACTAAATAGTTCCTGATTTTCAGAGTTACTGTTTCTACATACTGTATTTTTCTTCTGTGACACTACACATATCTTATTTTCTTTTCTTTAATCCATATGCATCATCAATTTAATTTTTTTCTTTGTATTTTTTTCCCTCTGTTGTGTTTTTATTGATCCCTGTAGCATAAAATAAGTGATCTAGCCTGGTTCATTCCTGAAGTCATGTCTGAAGCACTGAGGAGTTGCTTGTTTTGCATCTCTGTGAGGGAATGTGTGGCTTTCATTACAACGGGATCTTCACAGAAGTTCTGAGAGAGCAGACACAGGGTGGGAGAGCTCAGAGACCATCTGAAGGGGCTGCACATGCAGCAACAGATTTTTGTTAGTTGGGATTGCAACCTGACAAACATGTAGAGTCCCTGAGTCACAGGAATAACATCAACATACTTGAAGCTCTGTCATCTACATACTTGAAATGTCTACATACTTTAAACACTGAGTTTGTGTAGCACAGGGTTGGTAAATAACTATATCAGATAAAGCCCTCTGTGGAAAAAATAGAACTGCTGTTTAAATGTTTGCAGCAATGGCACATCCTATGTATTTGTGGAATTGTCCTGGCATCCAGACTCGATTATTTCTTAAGAATATTCAAGAAAATGAAAATTATTCAATAAAAACCAAGGAACTAAAATGTAGAACACCGGTGACTTAATTTATTTTAGCTTTATCCAGTGGATCAAATTAGTTTACTTCATTTTAGACTAAAACCAATGCCTTGTTTGTTTCCAATGAGTGTTCATTTAGGAAACTAACACAGTTTAATTTTCCATTTGAAATGGTAATTCAGATTTGCTTCTCTGAGTCTAGATAAAAGTGTAAATGTAAATCAGACTTTAGGTTTTCAGCTGTGATCCAGTTGCTGGTGTTATTAAACCCTATGTTTGCAGAATCAGCAACATGAGCTCCTTTCTCTATTACAATGAATCATGACTTTTGTATCCAGGACCATTGCTAGTTTTGGAACTCATGTAATTTAAGTACTTGTTTAGTTTATAACAAGCCTGATAACCATAGGGCAGGCTACCCAAGTGAGTTTTATTAAGAAGGAGTTTTGAAAAAGTCTGTTGACTTTGTGAGAAAATACTGCGTTGTTTATTCAGCAAATCAAACTGACCAGCATTGAAATATTGGAGCTGCAGTTGAACTGATGCACAAAGCTCTCTCTGTTCTGTGGTTTTGTGGAAGCAGGAGCTGACATGAGACGCAGATCAAGTGGAAGGGAGGAAGATGATGAGGAGCTGCAGAGACGCCGGCAGCTGCAGGAGGAGCAGCTCATGAAGGTGGTTATAAGCTTGTCCTCATGCTGTTTCTGAGCACCATCCAAAAAGTGCCCCTTTGCTTTCTGTAAGCAATTCCTGCCACTGTCTTGGTCAGCCTTATTTTATTGATGTGGTTTTTTAATTGCCATTTGTAGCTCAACTCTGGTCTGGGACAGTTAATATTGAAGGAAGAGATGGAGAAGGAGAGTCGCGGTAGGTCAGCCCTTTCTGCCAGTCGTTACGATTCTCCAGGTAATTCATGGAGGCAACAAAGCTAATCATGAACAGTGGGTAGTAAACACCACAAATGCACATAACAAGCACTGTCCCAGAAGAGAGACAGTTGGGAAGACTGCTTGATATGTGTGTATGTGGTTATTTGCCCTGAAAGAGTGGCCTGATTCATCACCTGGTTTTGGTGAGGGTAGTTTTTTAATTAAAAGAAATATGAGGCTGAGGATTTTCAGGCAATTTTGAGGAGAGAGCTGCTTTAATATAGATGAGGAGTGGGGTGAAGTGTTCAGTGACTATGGCATCACACACATGCTAATAGGCTGGGTTATTAAATTACAACACATTTTGCTTACACTGGTGGTCCCTGTTCAGTCTCTCTTCCCAGGGAAAGAAATTCAGCATTATTGACCAGTGGGGCTGCATATTCCAAACACAGGCAATGTTCTCACCTGGACTGACATTTTAATTGGGTGTATTTTGTTCCAAAGCAAAAGCACAAAAGCTAACTTAGATTGGTGACTTAGGTTCTTTGCCTTGTTGCACATTTGATGTACAGCTGTGGCCTTCTCACATCTCCAGAGAAGGGTTTTGGGGTTTTTATTTTACTCTCTTCATTCACCAGCCACTGTAACACAGAAGCTGTACTTTGAGCCAAGAGACAAGATGAGTCTCTCTGGAGTCATGCACTGGAGCAGCTGCCAAGCAAACCAAGATTTCCTTGTGTTCCCTGTGTTATAAGTGTGTTGTCTTGATGGCCTTGGAGAGGATTCCTCAAACTCACTGTCTTTAATTTTTATGGGGCCAGAGTCTATGTGCTTAACTCAGAGCTTACAGATTTTTTTTTATTAACCTTAGCACAGGTTGGACAACTCCTTTATTTGAGATGTGTCCATCCCTCTTTGCAGGGATAATCAATGCAGTCATCAGTTGCCTTTCGGAATCAGGGGTGATGCCAAAGCTGATGCCACAGATGATCCATGAGCATTATTTTCAGTCCAGTGGAGACCACCTTGATTTTGAGCCTGGAAAATCAGGCTCTTATTAATGGGCTTATTTTGTCCCTTAATTAATGCCCCTTATTAATCGGCTGCCACCATGGCATGATAAAGCTGTTTGTAACTTACAGAATGTGTGGAAGTTTGTGTTGAGTTTGAGACTGAGTTTCAGTTGGTTGTGTGTATGCTTGACTCTTTGAACTGTGTATTTTGTACTAGATGTTTTCTCAAGTGTTCTAGTTTTTTAGTTTCCATGGGATTTTTCCAGTAAAATATTTTCCCTTCCTCATCAACAGCACATGCTTCAGCCTCCAAAACCTCTTCTCTCCCTGGGTATGGAAAAAATGGACTTCACAGGGTAAGAAGATGGTGATTTTTGAGAAGTAAAAGGTGGCTTCAATTATCCATGGTATTTATTTCCCTATCAATTTTACTGGATTTTCAGTTTGATACATGTTTCTCATAAAACCACCTGAAGTCAGACCAAACCTATTTCCCCTCCCACAAACTACTTTGTTAAAAAGGCAAGAAAGCAATACAAGAAATGTTGTAAAATTGAGGGGGAAATAAAAAAATTAAAAAAATTTATTTATCCCCATGTACCAGCCTGCTTGTAAAGTCATGAACTGTGAATTTATGTTCTGTCCCTCTTTCCCTGTTATAGCCAGTCTCTACGGATTTTGGTCAGTACAACAGTTATGGGGATGTGAGTGGTGCTGTTAGAGGTAAGGATCAGGAGCCTTTTACAGTCTATTAGTAATAAATGTGAATATGTTATGATGTTGGGTCGTTTCTGCTGTTTTATATTAAGGCTGTGGATGTGATTACTTTGTATTTGCTCAGTACTTTTTAATTTTCTTTGACAAACTCAATTAACTCAAAGCACTTCAAATACCTGTTAAAGATGTTGGGTTTATTTTGCTAAATCTGTTGTGTGGAACTGATCCTTGTTCATACTTCAGCATTGGATCAAATGGAAAGCAAGTAATGTGTGCATTATCAGAAATATGAACTGAGTTCTGTGAGTTTTGTGTTTGCTTTCTGTGAAAATTACCATCCACTGTGCAGTCTGAAAACACCACAGTGAAGAAAGGGAGATAATGCCCTCTAATCCCCATTGCTGCTCCTGATCTTTGTTATAACTTTGAGCTGGATGTGGTACCAATCAGTGCCAAATAAAAATTGACAATATTATTTATCGAAGTTACAAAACTTGGAGAGTTAATGAAATGAGCTACAATACTTGGAGTGTTTGACTCTACAAACTAAGTCCAAATTAGAAATGTTGCTGGCCTTAGAGAATCAGATGGGATTTTGGAAAAATCAGGTAGACCAGAAAACAGAGAAGGATTCTCTGGTAGATTGTGACTGATCCCTATATTTCCACCCTCTAAAACTGATGAGATTTCTCTTTTGCTTTTCAGATTTCCAGGTAGAGTACGGGTTTTCATCAATCAACTGACAGCAGAACCTAAAGCAGCTACTTGTTCAACTCTGAATTTCTGCTACAGGGAAGGGTTTCTTAAGACAATAGCTTTGATTTTCCTGCATGTTTAAGCATAATCACCAATGTAGATCCTTATCAACCAAAACCAGGCACAGCCTCAGATTCCTCCTTGTTATGTCCCCAGAGCTGAGCTGAGAGAGCTAACGCCCGTTCTGTGACTTGCTCTGTAAAATCCACTGTCTGTTCCTGTATGAATTATCTGTAATAGTCTTCTCTGGACACGTGAGGGTGGATTTATTTCCAGCCTCTCTAGTACTGACCCCAGAGACACATAGAAAGTCTCTTCCGGAGGAAATTTTCTCTCATTCCAGGAGCTTTGAACTCCTCATTTTTACCCTGGAATTTGCACTCCAGACAAGATGGCTCATCAGTAGTTTTCTACAGTGCTGCCATCACAGAAAGAAGTGTGCTTGCAAATAGAAACCTTTTTACTTCAATTACTGCCTGCAGGGTTTTTTTCAGAATGGTTTGAGCCTGCCTGGCTCCTCAGCACAATCACAATATGAAATGGCAATTTAAGAAATTGTTTAATTACTTGAATAATTTTGTTAATGGCATATCAAAATCATGATGATTGGAAAGAGAATAAGATATGGGAGGGGAGAAGAGCTGTCCATGTATTGTGCTCCAAATGTTATTTCCTTAGATTTGGTACCTGTGTCAAAACAGCACCTTTTTACCCTATCCCTGTTTGTGTTCATAGTAAAAAGTTCCCATTGTAGAGACGAAAAAAAAAAAAACCAAACCACAACAACAAAAAAAATCCCTCAGTTGATACAGTAAATTACAAGAAGGAAAGCCCAAAAGTGTAAGAGTGCTTTCTGTGTTGTTAGGTGGGATCTGAATTAATGCTAGGGAAGAACTAGAGAAGAAGAACACCTAGGCACTGGGGTGGGACAGGGCCCACCACTCTCTTGGGGTGCCCAGGTCCCCCTGGAAAGTGGAGCTACTCAGCTCGGGGGGGCTGTCACCAGCCTGGGCAGGGACAGAGCTGTGGTGGCTGAGAGGACTGAAGGATCCCTCTGCCTGCCTCAGAGGAGAAGTGAGCAGTAACCATGGCAATGACTGAAATAACAAGACCAAGAATTAAGATGTGAAGGAGGTCTCAGGGCAAATTCACCTTTGTCTTCACCACTGCTTGAGTGCCTTTAACCCTCTGTGTGTGTAACCTCTGTGTCTGATGTGTACCTGTATCCGATGCAGTCCCTCCCGGATGGTCATGTCCCAGGAATGAGAATGGACAGAGGAGTATCTATGCCTAACATGTTGGAGCCAAAGGCAAGTGCAGATGTTATTCACTTTTCCTTCAAAACGTTGAAGGTTTTACTGTGAAATGCAGATAAAATATGGGAAATATTTTAGTTCCCTTGTTTTCCTTTACGTCACCTCAGTCCCTGCTCCTTATGTGCCAAACCTCTCCCTTTGTTCTGCACTTTGTTCTGCAGGTGTTAGTGCTCAGGCAGGCTGAGGGCAGCCCAGGTGTGATTCCTGGGTTAAGGAAGCTTTTCTAGGGACAAAGGGATGGGTATGGAAGGTGCTCCATAGCTGGTTCTCTATCAGGCTTTCACCAGCCAAAGCACCACGCCAAACTCAGTGGGAAGGTCCCGGTTGTGTCCAGTTCAAAAAGTGCTGCAGAATATTGTGGCTCACAACACACTGTTGAGGCTGTCTCAATTCCAAAGATTATGGAAAATCTTTGACTTGATCAAAGGTATCTTGAACTGAGATACCTACATGTCTGTCTGGATCTGTTCCTTAGCTCTCAGCACTGTAACCCTGAGACCTGTCCATAGTGTTGAATTCCCTACACAAGAAACTCTTCAGATTTATTGGAAAAAGAGACAATGTCTGCTAATTATAATTTAAGATACAAATTAAGATGCTTTTACAGGTATGTCTAGAGATGCTTGAGTCAAAAATGAATATCATGTATAGAGGGAATTCAACCAGGGCTGTGTTTTAAATCCTACAACTTCATTGGCAGTGAACCTTCCATGAAATCATGATTTTGCCAAAGTTACAAGGATCAGAATTTCTGCATTTAAGTGAGGAGCTCACGTTGCAAACCAGATTACTTCTTGTGCTTCTGAGTCACCTCCAGGCAAACTGTACAAGGCAATAACCCTGGCTTTATAAGCTGAGACCCCAGTGCACTATGCAGTTACAAGTGGTTTTATATATTATATAAATAAGGCCATGAGGACTCCTGAGATACTACTTTTTATTCCAAATAATTTCTCTTTCAGTGCAATAGAAATTCTTACATTCATCACTGCTGTGATTTGGGATGCTATTTTGGGTGACAAATTCTGTCAGTATTATTAATGACAAAATTCAATGATTATTTATTAGTGGTTATTTTAATTATAAAATTTATGGGAAATTTCCTGAGATAATAGATCACTTTCTTTTGCTGTTCATAAAGGTGATGCTTGACCCTCAGGATGTGTGAATTGGCACTGGTTTTATTCATGTCAATTGTCCTATACTTACACCTGCTAAAATAAAATAAGCCAATTTAGAGTCAGCATGAAACATATGAAAAAAAAATCAGTAATCCTAAGAATGACCAGATATTATCAAGTGGTCCTCCAGAAAGGACAGAATTTGTGCATCTTGCCAGCCCAGATTGAGATATGCCTTGTTGTGAATATTTAAATATAAAATGTACGTATGACCATAGATCTTGACTTAAACTCTGCCTGTTTAAATATGAAAAGTTACATTTAGTTTCCTATAATGCTGTTTATGGTAGCCATTTCCATTATCAATCATAAAAAATGTAATTCCAAGTATAGACTTAATTGTACAATTGTGACAATGTCAGACTCTCATAAGAATCATATCTTACAACTGGTATGTAAGTACACATTATTTAAATTATTGTTACTTACAATAAAATCAGTGGTGTGTTCATTGATGCCTGAATGTTATTTATTATGTTTTTGAAAAGTACATCGGGATAACTGTTAACAGTGAAATGAAATGAATTCCTGAGTACTGGGCAAAAGTCAAACAACTTCTGATGTTGAAATAATGTAATTAATAGCATTTGATAATAGCTCAGCTCTCTCCAGGAGGATTTTGGTGGTCTCACTCGTGCTCCCAGTGGGCAACTAAGACAAGACCCATAAATGACAGTAAAGGCTGAGCTATTACCACTGAAGTTTCCAGAAAAACTTCACTGACTTGATTAGGGGTTGGATGAGGGGTCTGGGAATGCTGCTCTCCTACCCCACAGAGACGTGCAATGGGGAGGGCTCTAGAGATGCTCTGGCAGACAGAACATGAGCTCTCCTAAGTCATCCCAGGCATGGAAGTGTCTATCCAAGGGGAAAAAAAAAACAAGAGAGTTTTATTTGCGAGGGATGATTCCAGAAACTGATTTTAATATTTTCTGAAATCCTTTCCAAGCAGCACTGTTTCTGTCAGTTGTATGAATTCTTTAACTATCCAAAAAGGCAAGGAAAACCATGTAATAAATTCTACTGAATGCAGTGGCCCCCACTAATTAATATCTTGCTTATTCAGAGATGCTGCTTTTTAATGTACTTTCATGTTTTTAAAGGCCACTCACTTTCTGTCCTTAGGGCTGTCCACACTCTGGCAACTATTAGTTAGACCAATGAGTGACAAATGCTATTACCTTAAATTTATACATTGATGGATGAGGGAATATATTGCCTAGAAAGGACTCTGCCTGACCAAAGCCAGCTGATGTGTTATATACACCATAAAAATTGTGGCTTTTCAATATGAGGTAGTTCACTGCTAAACAAGTTCTGGCTCTGTCCAGTTCAGCTTGTTTTCTATACAACTTTAGGAAAAAAAGGATAAGGGGAAAAAAACCAAAACCCCACCAACTGATATTTGCTCTGAAAAAGAAAACAAATATTTGTGTGTTTATGAAAATGAGACACATTTTGTTCTGTCTGCTTTAGACTATAAATATAAATATCTCTTTTTCCCCCTTTTTATACGTTGTTAACAGATTTTTCCATATGAAATACTCATGGTGACCAACAGAGGGCGAAATAAAATACTAAAAGATGTAGACAGAACCAGGCTGGAGGTAAGAGAAGCAAGTTCCTAAATGCTCTTTCCTGCTAAAGTTGTTTGTTGTTTGTGAAAGCTGAAACTCTGAAATGCGGGCCCTGAGAAACGTGGGAAGATTTCTCAGCACTAATCAGGGACAGAGGAATCAGACACTGTGAGGAAGCAGCTGCATCTCCTCAAACAATCTCCCACATCTCTGTCTCCCTGCTCGTAGACTGAGCTTCTCACAATCCCCTTATGTTTTCAGGCCTTTCATTACATACTTACAGATTTGCTAAAAGCCCAAAATTCTACAAGTTGCATAAGGTCCATATTGGAATGGAGCAATACTTTGTTTGATCTTGGACCATCTCTTAGCTAAGAGTCAGTGTCAGCCATCCTTGAGGATCAAAAGTCTAGCTTTCTTTAACTCATCATGAGTCCTGTGACTTACTTACAAGACTGGCTGATATCCAAAAGTACGAGGATCTAAATCTCTGCCAACAAACAAATATAGTTTACAACTTTGTGGATTAGGAACACACAAGCAGCCCAGTGGAATGTTTGTAGTCAGTTAATCTTCTGTGGAGATGAATGGAAGGAACCACAAACATGTGGATAATATGGGCAACAATTTGGGTTTATGCCCATTTTTATTAGTAGATATGTGGTCACTAATCAGAATGCAGGGCTGGTGCCACGGGGAGGCATTTTCCCCATCCAGTGCACTGTAAAGTGGCTGAACAAGAAGTGACTTGTGCACAGGACAGCACCAAAAAGTGTTTCTTTAGCAGTAGAGGAGTGTGCTGAACCGTTAGCCTGGCCAGACATCTGACTTCTCAGAACTTTGAGCATGTCAAGGTGCAGCCCCTCTGCAGAGCACTCCTAAAAACCCAGTGTCTGTTTGGATTTCCATAAGCAGGAGGTGACTTGCTGAAGCCTGGGACAAGGGCATGCAGGAGCTAGTCCTGTTCTCTGGTCTGTCACTGCCTGTTGGATGGCTTCAGACCAATCATTTCTCTGTCTCTTCCTTATTCAGCAAGTGAAATAATTCCCTGATTGGTTCCTTGGGCACCCAAGTCCGTGAGGACTTGGATATGTGTATTGCCAAAGCAGTATTTTTCCCATCCATGGCTCTTACACAGCGACATGAAATCCCTAAGGTTCTCCAACCTCCTGTTGTGTCTCTCTGGCTTTGACTGACCATTGCCTTTTCTCCTTTTTTTCCCCCTCCTTTTTTTTTTTTAAATTTTTTTAAAGCGTCACTTAGCACCTGAAGTTTTTCAAGAAATATTTGGCATGACGATACAGGAGTTTGACAAGTTACCTCTCTGGAGACGCAACGACATGAAGAAAAAAGCAAAACTCTTTTAATCTCACTTTAAACAAACCAACTGCAAATGATGCATAGAATATTGTATCACACAGTCCAAACTGTTTGGAAACAACTACTTATCCACCAAAAAGGGAAAATCAACATAGTGGCAACTCTGCAGTTGAACAAGATGAATATTTGCCCTCCTGGAATGCAGGGAGAAAATATCTGGGCTCAGAAACAGCAATGATAATTTTCAGAGGTGTCAACCCGTTACCTGATATTATACAAGATAGAAAACTGTTCTGTTCTTCTCCTTCAATGATATTCCCTTTACTTCTCTCCACAATATGATGGACTTTATTGCTAGAGCCAGGAAGTGCCCTTAGGATGCCTTGTAGACTAAAGTAGTTGTAACCACTCCAAGAACTGGAAGAGAATATATACATATATAAATATATATATATATATATGTATGTGTGATTGCCTGTGTGCGCACATGTATTTATATCTCTCCATCTATCTCTCTGTGTGTGTATGTGTGTATATATGTGTGTATATATGGAGAGGGACATAGGTAGGTCTGTAGTGAAGGAGAAGCCCCTTGTAACTTATCCACATGGTCACATTAAGTCTTTCACACCCAACTGTTTCCTACTTGGCACTCTTTTGACACGGTGTCTTCTTCGTGTGGCACAAGCCCTGGTGGTGGGCACTCTGCTCACCTGCAGGGCACACCACTTGGATTTCTGGAAAATGGATTCCTTGTAAATATTTGCTAGGATATAAGAAGTGAATTGCTGTGTGTGTGTTGTCAGTCTCCTCTCTTCCACACTTTCTGCTTGAATTGATAAGGCTGGAGCTTAACCAGTCCTTTGAATAATTTAAGATCACTGAAGTAATGGGAATGATGGAGAAGAGTCAGTTTTCTTGTAATTTACTCCAGGAGGCGGGTGGATGGGGGTGGGAGTGACAGAGTGAGAAAATGCTATTTTAAGTGTGCCCTGGTTTGCACCCAGAGATTTCAGGATGAACTCCCTGCTAGTAATTACTAGTACAGCTCATCAGGCTGTAGTGGAGTTGTAGGACTTTACAATGGCAGGGAGGATGGTTCTCTGCAAGCTAACATGCAAATTCATCCCTCTTAGGGAGGAATGTTTATGAATTAAAAGGTACCATCAAGGTGCCAAGCTCTGCCAATAGAGGCTTTTTGATTAAACTGCAGTAGCTGTTGTCAATATGGCACAGTGCATGGGGCCAAGCACTCATTTTAGTTAATGTAGGTTTTCACTTGTGCTTGGAAAAGAGGGCACAGAATTTTTTTTTTTTTTTTTTTCTCTCTTGAAGCATCAAAGCTCCAGCCTTGGTTATTTTTATTTCCCTTTGTGCCTGACTTGGTTTTTGAAGACAGAGTAATCATGCAAGACAGTTTCTGAGCTGCATTGAACTCCTTATTGCTTTCAGTCTTTTTCCAGTATGCTGCAGCTTGAAAAACTGCCTGTATATACCTTAACTGCTTCTGGGCAAGTCCTGTACGGAGGAGGACATGAGCACCAAAGTAATTGAATGGATGCATTGTGGCTGCCAGATCAGCTTTTTCTCTTCTTGGTGCTTAACTGCCAATGCATAACTGCACTAATGAGCCTGTCTCCTGACAGGAGAGGGTCATTTAGGTTCTGTGTCTGTCAAAGAATATCAAGGTTTCCTTTATAATGCAGAACCTTCAGGCACTGGAGACATCAGAACCTTTGTATTTTCTGTTACATGAGACGTTGGTGTTGAAATCTGGAAGTCAGGAAGAGGAAACAGTCCCGTGTAGTTCTGAGATTCAGTATCACTGTGTTGAGTTCTTTGTATCACCAAATGACATTTCACCATGAACTGTGCAGGACAGCCCAAACCCTGCCTCTTCTTTGCTGGTTTAGGAAGTCCTGTTGTGACAGATCACTGTGGTTCCTCTGATAAAATCTGAGATGAGGATTTCGTAGGGGAGAGACCAGGGCTCAGCACCTGCTCCGTGTCCCTAGACATTCCCTAAGGGAATGTGGGTCTGTGGGACAAGCTGGAGAACGTGCCACCAAGGACCTGGCATCATCCCCACTGAACAGAAGTCCCTGGGGACACTGTGACACACACACCTGTGAATGAGCTCTCTGGGTGGCACCCAAGTTGCAGCAGGGATCAGGGTAGCCTGGTTCACCTCCTTTTTCAGAACATGCATCTGAAAGGTTTTTAGAGGAGCTCTGAGAAGTAAATGGGAGTGTCAGGAGCTCAGGCAGGTTGAAATGCATTTTTGAGTGACTGCTGAAACCAAATCTATACAGTGAAAGAGCAGCAGTGTTTTTAAACTCACAGACTTTGTCAATGCTGGGGTCTCAGAAACTCAGTGTTTGGTCACCTGCAAGGTGTGGCTTAACTTTGAGACAAACAGTTGAGTTTTAATGCATTTAAATTATTAAAATTCTCCACATTTTGTCATCCCACATCCTACAGACACTCAAACTATTGAGGCATTACAGGTGTTTTAGTTGCCTTGACCACTTTTAGAAGAGTTGCTCTCTCAAGGATGTGAGCTGCCAGTCTGCATTTTTCTCTCCCCATCTCTAGGTTACTGCTGGACTTCTTACAGTACATATGAACACACCAACCAGTCATTTCAGAAATTACTAAGCCAGGTTGTTTTTTACCTCTCCCTCCTATGCAAAAAAAAAAAAAAAGAAAAAAAAAAAAGAA
>VYXD01006823.1:1505645-1522006 GCA_013397195.1 Hylia prasina
AAAAAAAAAAAAAGAACTCAGCCTGTTAGCCTGTGAAGAATGGCATGGTAATTTGGATCTGCCTCATCACCTGAGAATTTAAAACTGCAGCTTAAGCTTGGGAAGGAATGAGGAGAAGCCAGCTTAGATGTTGCAGAAACAGCTCATCTCTGACTGGAGTTTTGGGCCGCTGCTGGCTCCCATCTCACTGGTGTGGAGCAGTCAGTCAGTTCACAGCCCTCTAAACTAGACTTAGTACTGCTTTATTCCTGACTGAGAACATGAAGGGTTTTCTGAGCTTCAGTTTCATGCCAACAGTTAATTCTCCACCACCTACATGTAGACACACCCAAGAGATCATCTGTCCACAAAACCCACGCTGCTGCCAGCCATGGGGGAGGGAGGATTTCTGCAGTGGGCTCTTAGTTATTGTCACTGCAACATTTTCTGTTCCTTTATCTGGTCTTCCCACCTAATGAAAACAAAATGTAGCCCCAGGGAGAATTTTCTTTGTAAGCAATTAATCATTCTCCTGGTATCCATTGAGTAGCAGTTCTTAGTAATTTCCCTCTTTGATATTCCCTTGGGACATGTCAGGAGTTGGACTAGATGATCTTTAAAAGTCCCTTCCAACCCAAATCGTTCTGTGGTTCTATGATATGCCTTAAGTACATGCTTGTGTTCTTCTGTCTCCTGCAAGGGGTGTGAGCTTCTGACAAAGTCCCATCCCATCAATGCTGTCAACAGAATGTCATTACCAAGAGGACTAAAAACTGATTGCTTTTGTTTTCTTTTTTCTCCTTTTCTGCTTTAGGAGTGATGTGAGGGCAAGGCCCAGTCAGAGCATTGCAGAATAACCCCACGTGTACACATGGGGATTGAGTACACATGGGATTATGTACAGATGCAGATCCTTGAGCACAGGTGCTCATGTGGCACACACCCTCCCCATTTGGAGCTCATTAGATGTGGATTGTGGTGTGTTGTGGATGTACTGCAGTGTGCTGTGAAAGGTTAGGCTGGGAGAACTCAATAGCTTTATGTGGGATAAGGCATCTCTGTGGCTCCTGTTGTGTTTTTACTTCTCTCAGGACAGGTGTCACCTCTCCTTACAAAGTCCTGTAGTCCTCAGTCTGTTGGCCAGGCACTGAAGTGCTTGCTGCCCTTTTCCTGTTGCAGCTGGGAAATGCTTTCTCGGCCATGTAGTTCAGATGTCCTGCTCTTCAAGGGAATTCATCAGCAGCCTCTTTTGTAAAAGTTTGCTACACTGAAGTTAGGCATATTTTGAAGTGAATCCCTTTCCACAATCCCCCTGTCTCCTGGCAGGGTTATTTTGATGTTCAGAGAAGGGTTAAGGTCTGGGAAGGAGGAGGGCTGGCATAAGCTTGATATCTCTAGGGCTCGCCAGGGTGATGCTTGGCAGGATTAGAGGAAAACACTGGCATGAGCCTGTAGTACCTGTTTCAAACTGTGAGGAAGTCAGGTTTGGAGATCTTGTGAGCACCCACACTGAAATTAATGGTATGAAGCTGTTAGAACAAGCAACAGGAAAATTAGGCTCCAGAACAGTAAAAATATGATATAATACTCTAAACTCTTCTGGGAATGATTTATCTTGGCTCCTCCTGACTTAGGAGGAGATGTTGGCATATTTGGACCTTAGTCTCATAGGGCAGACAAATGAAAACCACCCTTTCTCTCATGCCATGATTCATGGCTTTCCTCTGGAATGTGTTTGTGAAGGAGGATGTCCACATCCTGAATGTTACCTACAGCAGTGAGGAACACCAGTCAGTGATAATGACATTGCAATAAAACACTTGCAGGAAACAAGAATTAAACTAATCTGTCCAAAATGCCACTCCTCTTTCCATGCCAGAGGGATGCTTAGGGCTTGTCTCCACTGCCCCTTCCCCATTCAGATCTCCCCAGGTCACAGTCTGGTTTGTGCCCTGTCCAACTTTGTGGCCCTGTCAACACACCCACTAGAGTCCAGCACAGTCTTCAGGGTAGATGCTTAGCAAGGGCTGGTCTTGCCGATATGTGGTACATTTTTACCCCATTGCTGCAAAATGAAGAGCTGGAGAGAGCTCCTGAGCACTGTGACAGTAGCACAATGCACCTTTTTCCCTTAGTGTAGAAACACTCCTACCACTGTGGGCTGCAGCATTGCTCTGGCTGGCGAGTTCTGCCTTGTGATTTCTCCCACACACCTTTTTTGTGCTTAATAAAATAAGAAACAATGACAAAAAAATCCATCACAGTGCAAAGATACTGAGTTTTCAGTCAGACAACGCTGCTGGCAGGAGCTGTGTGGTGCCCACATTTGGCAGAAGTGTTACTAATTTTAATGCAAGCATCAGTGCAGGAAGTGGGAATGTAATTGGCCATTAATGTTGTTTGCCTGTATGCAAAATAAATTATTTGTTGCCCAAAGGGCTTCTAACAGGGAAATAGATTTCTGCTAATGAGTTGCTCAAAAATGCTCATCTTTGTGAAGAGGTAATGCTTCCATGTGCACTGTGGTCCTTCTTTCGAGGTAAAAAAGAGATGACGGAAGGCAAACCTGTTCTGTCAAGATCACCACAGTCAGTACAAGTGTTGCTCCCAGGACTTGCAGAGCTGAGGCTCACAGGACCTTGCCCCTGGGCATTAGGAAATGCAGCATTTCAGCAGCTATGGGAATCCCAGCGGTGCCTTACCAGGCTGAGTCTCTAGCTCCCTTAGGATGCTTTGACAGGTCCCACTGGACACTTGCCTGGGCTTTTGTCACTGAACACCTTCAGAATGCACTTCCCCCCAGATGCAAACCCACTGGCAGCAGTGGAGCCCCTCACTGGCACTGCAGCCCTGGAGCCAGGGGAGCCTCTGGCTGCTGTGTGTGCCCACAGCGAGGAGCTCAGTGTGTCACTCCCAGAGCAGCCCTGTCCAAGCACTGAGGCTTGGTCATTGTGGACAACTCTTCCTGTAAGGGGGCCTTACAGCTGGGGGCTTTTTTTAAGCTTTGGAAACTGAAACTAATTTTTTAAAGGTATACTTTCCTTTAAATCAGTAGATTTTGGCAATAGGATTTTTTTATTATTTTGTTTTTCTTTTCCCTCCCTCCACATGTTACAAACCAGCGTTTTGGGGAGGTGTCCCTGTGTTTCCCATTCATCTGTCTCTTTTTCTGAGTCTCTGTAAAAGTGAATCAATGTCTTGTCTGTACAGTAAGTCTGCTTGTATGCATAATGAGAAGTTGAGCTGGGTTGCTGTTCTGTACAATTAGTGTTTCCACTGTCATACTGCAAACAGCACATATTGCACTCCTGTGCCACTGTAATCTGCATCACTGTTGTACTCAAGTCAATGAATAAAGTTTGGAGCTTTATTCTTAATTTCTGGATTCATGTTGCCTCATTTATTTTGTTTTTTCTTTTTCATTTTGCAGAGTTACAACAAAGTTCTCTTACAAAATAGGATGTGCTCTCAAGAAGAGAGCTCTCAGAGAGGTGAGATATGAGTGATCAGAGCAAGAAGCTGACAATTACAGGTTTGAAAATTGTCACAAGGCTTCTTGTAGCCAAGCCACTAGAAACAGATATTCATGCAAACCATGTAGAAGTGTTAGTTTTGTTGTCAATTGTGGTTTAAAATGACCTGAGATATCAGCAAGGTCAAACAGACCATGCTGTTGTCAGCTTCAAAGGCTAAATGTTTTCCTTTCTTGATCTTTGCAAATTAAGCTAAAATGTTAATCCCCATCTTGAAAATGTTTTATATTTGAAGTTAGGTGTTGGCTTTATCATCTGGAGTTCAAACCTGCCTAGCCTTGGTGTGGGTGTGGAAGGTGGGGGATGATGCCAAGGAAATTGGGTGTTTATCACACCCAGCAGACCATCGTGGCAGCAGAATGAAGCACACAGCACCTCTGAGGGTGCAATGCAGCACAAACCCTGCACAGTCCTTGAGCCTCCAGAAAGCCCCTGCAACAGCAGGATCCTGCAGATACCAGGTTCTCCATCTCCTCTCCCACTCCTCAACCCTCTGAGGCTCCCCACCCTTGCCCTACTTTGATATTCTACACAGGTTCTCTCTCGTGAAAAAGATAAAGCTTCCCCAAGGTTTTACTTCAGTGTGCTGTGTTGAGAGTGTTTAATGACTGAGTCTCAGAGGAGATGAGGACTCAGGTTCCTGCTTGGAGAGCAACAGCTGGGGAATTCCATACCACTGTGAAGTTATTCTTTAGCAAGGTTCATATCTGCCCTATTCACTTCCCAGGCCATGCCTGGATTTTTGCTGTGTTGTGTGTGCACAAGAGAAACTTCTCTCTGAACAAATCCAGCAAAACTACCTGGTGTCCTTTCGTTGGATTGCATCTCTGGGCATCTCCTGTTAACCTCCCTGGGCATCTTCACTCCTTTTAGGAAGTAAGAAAGGTCTGTGCTTGAGGTACCTGCTTAAAAAACACCACAAGTGTAGTGAGTCTATGATTCAGCCTTGGAACTTCTCTTGAAAGTTTCCCAAACATAGAAAAAACTCAAACCCCAAAGTCTCCCTTTTGAGTCACTCTGTCTCTTGAAAGTCCCACAGCTGGCAGTCAGCTCCCTCCTGTAACACAGCTACAGTGTAGTGCCAGCCCTGGGACATGTCCTGCCAGCCCAAGCTCTGCAGATCCCAAGCAGAAATCCCCTGCTGGGGATCATTGACCTGGCAGTGTTATGGAGCTGTTGCTCCGTTACAGCCTCCCCCAGACCAGAGCATTGGGAAAATTATCCCAACTGCACTTCTCTGTGTGGAGCAAATTCACCAGGATCTCTTCCAGTCATCAGCCCCACAGTGCCAGCCCACCTAACCACATTTTTAATTTCTCTCCAGTTAAATACACAAGCCCACTGAAATCTAAGTCTAGAATTGCTTTTTCTTTTTTTTTTTTTTTTTAGTTGTTAGCCCATTTCCCCCTGCTCCCCTCCTCCCCACAAGTAATGTGAAGTTTATGACCCCTGAGTAATGACTGTGGAATGCTCTGCATCCTACAGCCATCCCGAGGCATCTGGCAATGGGAATCTTCACAGCATGTAAAAAATACACAGATAATACCATTGTAAATAAGTCAGATCAAAAACAAGTCAAATGTCAATGCTAATTTGCTGTCAAGTATAGCCCAAGACCACTTCCTCCTGCAAGAAGAGAGACCCAGTTCCCAAGTGCATCTTGCTCCCCACCAAAAAAAGCTCATTCTCTACAAAAAAAATCTCCAAACTCTGAATTAATAAGAGTGGAGTTTTTTTTCCCTTTGCTGTTTTATTTTTTCTTTAGCTTTTGTGCCTGTCTGCTGCGGAGTCCAAGGCTGGGAAATGAAACTTCAGTTTTGCCTGACATTCTTCTATTGTAAAAAAGGACTCTTGGGAGAGATATTTAGTGTTTTCTATGGCTCAGTCAGAGGGCAAGAGAGAGAAGTTGTTCCAGGAGTCCCCATTACAAAGCATTTTTTCACATAGGCTCACTTTTATTTTTTAAAGGCTGGGAGATTAAAGAGCCGGCAGCCCTGGAACAGGAAGTTTGCTGTACATCCAAAGGTCAGGTGGGTCTCAGACAGCCACTGCTTCCAGCTCTTTTATATACACACTGCAGATTAAAATGTACATCCCAGGCTGGATGTAGCCATGGCAGTGATGGGGGCCCAAGGGTTTGGGGGGAAAGGAAGAGAGGGGAAGCAGGAAAACAGCAGAGCACAGCCTCTCCTCAGGCTGGGATTTCATAAGACAAAGCACTGGGTGGCTGTTCAGCCAGCTTAAGGTATTCCCACGCCCCCACAGCTTTTTCCTGCCATCAGATATGTCAGCATGACTGCTTGTGGGGTCACTGTCAGTGACATTCGGGAACTGATCCTGCTTAAAAAAACATTTTTTACTTTTTATTTCACTGCACAGCGTTGTTGGGGGTTTTTTTAAGTCTTTTTAAACTGAGTCAGCTCCCTGCTTTGAGTTAGCCTCCCAAAATAATTGTGCTGGGCATGAAAAACGGGGTGAGCACAAGTGAAGAGTGGTGTCTGAAGAAAACGCAGAGCAGGGGAAACTGCCAGTGATACTGCACTCTGTGTGTCATGAAATCTGTCTCAAGTCCATGGCAGAGAGGGCAGCTGGTGGCATTCCCTTTGTCCCTTCAATTCCAGCAGTACCACCACACCCTCTGTGACTGTCAGTTTAGAAGGGCAGCATTGTCTTCAAGACCTTTGAGGGTCACACTGCTGGAGTCAGGTATTTGTGCAAAGTCATGGGTGTTTCAGCTGTTCCAGTGTGAAAGAGGGAAGGAAGGGGTGGACTGAATCCCACCTTCAGTGTGCACCTTCTGTAGGAGATGTCTGTGCTGCTGGCAGAGGAAGCCAGGTGCAGACCCTGAGAGCTGCATGGTCTGTGCTGGGTTGGTGTTCAGGGCAGAAGCTGGGATGGAATCCTACCAGGCACGCTTGCTTTTTATTATAATGTCTTTGCTAAAACTGTGGCAGAACTCTTTGGTCAGGAGAAGATGGTCTCTATGGAGTTGAGTCCCTCTTAGTGAAATTCCCAGCCTTCAAAGCTGGCAAGAGTAAGGGGCTGGATGTAAATTAATAGTGAATCCCTGGGCAGCCAGTGAAGAAGCATGGAAAGGTGGGCCAGGACTGGCAGGAGCAGACTGACAGATTTGGAGGCTGATTTTGCTGCTTGGGGTCTCCACACCTGGGAGTCATCTACTTGCCATAATTTGGGCTATCCCAGCCCCCACAGCTCCAGGCTGTGGAGGGAAGGGTCGATGGTAGAACCAAACCCCTCTGCAGGAATAGCCCAGTAAGGCTGTCAGAGGGAAACAGGGCCCTTGGCTGCCTCTCCTGGATTTAGGCTAGATACTGCAGAGGAGACAAAATGCAGCTGACTCCATTCAGGGAATTCATTGACACAGGCTCTGAGGCTTTGTGTGAACCAAAGTGTTTGCTGTGAAACAGGAGACAAGGTAATAATTGAATCAGGGCTCAGTGAATGAACTGCTGCTGAGAAATGCCTACTTTACAGCCCTGATAGACTCGGGATGTTCAATGACTGCCAGGAGCCAAGTCTGTGGTGTCTCACTTAGCTCTTACCCTAATTACCATTTACAGAGGAGTTGCTACATGAATGAGGACTGCAATATAAAGGACTTTAGTAAGATTTATTGATGAGACTACATGAATAATTCCCCTTGCAATGATGCATTTAGGACCACAGATATTGTGGGAGGAGGAAAGCCAGTGTTTGATATTTTGAATGATTTTAAAGTGTGTGTTTTATTTTTATGTTTCAGCTCTTGCTGTTCGCTCTAACTGTTCCCTTTCCAAAGGGAAAAAAAAAAAATTCCTCCTGCCACTTAGGTTTGTGAAACAACAGTAGATAATTGAAAATAAGCTTCTTCTGAGGCCAGTAAATATTGGATCATATAAATGATTCTATGATAACTGGTCTGACATGGTGCTCAGGCAGCCCAGAGTATAATGCTTCAATGCTCTGATGTTGCTCTGACCTCTTGGCACTCAAAGTTTGCATTTTCCGTAACTAACTAATTGTTCAGCTTCCTGAAAATTCCATTTGTGCTCTTTCTCCCTTGGGAGCATTCCCAACAGAGGACCCTTCGGAGAATTTTCCTGGGCCTGGCCAGTTTGAGTGAAAATGGAGGTGCCACCAGGGCAGGCAGATCACTTGGGTAAAGCTGGCTGAAAAATTTACCCAGTGAAGAAAAAGGGAGTAACATTTAATCATATCAGCAAGCCTGTCAGCCTCGACATGCAGCCAGCCCATTGCCAGTGCTGACATAAGGGAAGGGATGAGGGAAGGCATTACCACTCGGTGGCAAGTTTCACCAAAGCAGAATGACCCCCCTGCAGATCCCAGGATTTGACTTCTCCTCATGGGCACACCCAGGAAAGTTCACCCCAAATTAACTAAATTTAAATAAACCAAACTTGCTAATCACCATCCCAAACGCCTTTAATTAGATTAGCTCACGGTGGAATGGAGTAAACCAAAACAAATTTGAGACATCTTAGTTTGGTAGGATGTTCTGCAGGTCTCTTGTGAGATGCTAAAGCTGCTGTGGCTCACCAGTTCACCACCACTCCTCTGCTGTGTCACCTCCTGCAGCTGCAGCACTGATGCCTCTGAAGATGTGAGCACTGTGTGCAAACACTTGCAGGTTACTTCAAGAAACGTTCCTTGGTGGTGCTGTGACTTTGTGCTGAAAACCAAGTGCCACAACAACTCCATTTGGTGGGTGGCCAGTGAGGAGCAAGCAGGGGACACAACAGGCAAGATCTCTTGAAATAGCTTCAGTTCTGAGGTTTGCCTATCAGCAGAAACCTCTTCCAGTGGCAGGAACCCACGAGTACCCTTGCTGTATCTGTCTGTGGGGAGACCAGAAAGGTGAATCCAGACTGGACCTGTGCACCTGTACAGTGACCTCCTGCCCCACACAGCCTGTGGTGTCTGCAGCTCTCTGCTCCCTGGAGATGGGCAGATGGTGGATTGAGTGTGCAGGGCCTCAGGCACTGCAGGACACTCTTCCCTCCTGCCACATGCACACGAGGTGATGCACACATCCTTGCCCAGTGCAGCTGGTGGCAGCCCTGATGGCCCATGGTCCTGGGCGACTCTCCCAGTTGCTCCTCTCCTCCAAAAAAACCATTTCTGGGCACCTGGCCTGCAGTGTGAAACAGCCTTTGTGTGATATTTTGTCAGCTACAAATAATTGAAAAAGGCCTACATAAAGTCCTAATTGTGTCACAGAACAGGCTCTTCAGTCATCCATCTTCCTATTAAACTTGTGAATTTCAGCTACTCAGCCCTGTTGGAGTTATTTTCCCCTTCCCCTCCTTCCTCTTTTAAGCTTCTATTTATATTCTCTCAGTTGTCTCTGCCAGAAGATCTCATGTGGATACATTAGGCCTTTTCAAAAGGAAAGTTGGATTACAGCGATTTTTCTCCCCGTAGGACACAACAGCTTCATCATTCATAACAGAGCAATACACTATAACTTCATTATAGATGGCATGAAGCTGGCCTATTTAAACAGAATACTTAATGATGGTTGGGAAGGCAGGAGAAATTCAGCTCCACAGCTCTATGTGTGAAAAGAGAAACTGCATTTTTTGGTATTTACCAAGGCAGATTTCTTGGTTAAATCTCTTTTCACAGGAACAAAAGGAAAAAAAAAAAAAAAAAACCACCAAAAAAACCCCCAAAAAACCCACCAAAACAAACAATAAAAAAGTGGAAGACTCAACTGACATGGGTGAAACTTATTTATTACCTGGTAGTTAATTCTACTTTGGCAGGTAGTTCAGCATACCCCAACATCTAACATTTATAGCAGGAAAGGAAACTTGGACTCCACCATAGTGCTCAGCCTCCACTGAAGCAAACTGCAGTGTATTGGTGCTGTATGACCACAGGTTCTCATTCTTTCCCCTTGCCCACCTCTGCAGTGCTGACCACAGAAGCTCTGCTCCTTGACTTTGACTGAGCAGAACTGGTTAAGGCCTAAAGAAAAGCTGGAGACTGAAAAACACTCTTTTTTGGGAACATGCCAGAATAAATAGCCTTCTGCAAGTTGACATCAGACCACAGTTTGCAGTGATGATGGGGGAGGCTTAAAAAATCCCAGTGAAAATGTAGCAAGACGTGAAAATTAATGTTTTCCCATATTTTGATAAAATTAGTTTTTCTTCTCACCCGGGTAAGCTTTCCTGGTGCTGAAAGGTGCCAAGAGTTCAGCTCTGTTCAGGCAAATCCTCCATCTACAGCTTGAGAGTCCACACAGACGTTTTTCTTCCATCTTGGGAGATATTTTACTCAATGCTGGTAAAACCTGTAAGAGTGGATGAAGTTTCTAACTCAGCTGAAAGCCATGATTTTCTACCCTATCCCCTCAAAAATAGGACCATGTTGTCATGAGTGAGTGTTTTGGCGACTTGAAGAATCACCAACAAAGGCATCAGCAAAAGCAGGTTTAATACGGAAGAGAGGCGAAAGTTCACTGGCAAGGTTTACTCTAGTAGTTCCTAGGTAATTAAAACACACAGAGAAAAAGCAAACTAAAATCTCAAGTCAATTCATCTAAAACCAAAATTATCTGTGGGGAGCCTGGGAGGAGGGGTTGGGGAAAGCATAAGGATAGGAAAGGGTTAGTTTAAAAAGGAATAAGGGGCAGCCTCCCATTCAGTCACAAGGTTCACAGTGGACCCCCTTGCCAAACTGAGCCCCAGAATTCACCAATGATTTTGGCCTAATGGTTTAACAGCATTTAAACTTAACAGCACTTAATCAATAGCTAAAGTTCAACAGTTTAACAAAGCATTCATCTAGAATTTACTGTAATACAACAGCAACTCACAGGCCTGGCTTACTTAGAGATCCAAAGTACTTAAGAGTGTAGGAGAGCAATATCCCCAGTCCATTTGCTATGGCATATTCACACTTAACACACGCAGATCTAAAGGAGTCTGTGCAAGGAGTATCCCTGGGAAAAATTCCCCTCAAAACAGGGAAGCCACTCTTTGGATGCCTTTGCATCTTCTGAACAGGTGAGAGGTTGAGCCTTGAGGATTTGGGAGTATCAGCCCAGGATTTGTTGGTGTCAGGTGCTGTCCAAGAACAGTAAATGTGGGAGTCTGTGGCTCTGAGAGGCCCCACTACAAGGGAGGTGCTGGGGCAGCCACTGTGCTCCAGGAGAGCTCAAAGGGCCTCCCTTTGGACTGCTGTTTACAGGGTCACAAGAGAGTTGGCTTTAAGTCACATAATATTCCACCCTGGCTGCAGTTCAGGTCAGTGGCTTTCTTTGAAAGTTCAATTACAAAAATGCTGCTCCACTTGGGCTGTTGTTCAGACAAGAAAAATGAGTTTCCAAGGCTGTTTGTAAAAAACCAGGAGCTCGTTAGACAGCACTAATTCCTGGGAGCAGACAGTGTTTCTGATAAGCTTGAGAGGAGCTCAGCCCAGCTGCTCCTCAAGGCCAAGACCTAAGGGATATTTCTGAGATCATAGGCCAGGAGGTTCATGATGTACCACCACACAGGGCTAAGTATGGATCAGAACTTTATATCAGAAACTCTTGGGAAGCTGTTGGCCACGTCCTGTGGTGCCTGGGAGTGTTCCAAGCTGCAATACAGTGCAGTGATAATGGGGGAGGTCTGCTGCTGTGAGCATCCCCATGCGGAGTTTGCAGGGAAGGGGAACAAAGAAAGCTTTGGACTCCTTTAACTGGCATCGAACATTGTCAAAGGAAAGTTGAGGGGCTTCTCTGGAGTGGATAGAGCGTCTGAGGTGGTAAAAAAGTACAAGGAAGAAATGGCTTCAGGAGGCACAAATGCTGTGGCTGTTGAGAACACTGTCTGGTCAGCATGCTTCATACTTTGGCCACAAGAAGGTATTCTATCTGTCAAGGGAAAGAAAACAATTCAAGCTATTAGGACTCCCTCTAATTTGGCCTACAAGCAGTTTGGACTTAACAACTGAAAAGGAAATGTCAAAGAATGGGAAGCCAAGAGAAGCTCATCAAAAAGACATCTGGTCCTGCTGTCCTTAATGGGAAATCCCCCCCTCCCTCCAGCCACCCTCTTCCCAGCCACGCTCTTTTGAAACAGTTAATGTCTGAGAGAATCCAAAACATTGCTGGAATGTATCAGTGATGGAGCTTTTGTATAGCTGAGCAGCTAAACAGCTCTGGTTTTGTTTGTGTTAGGGTTGATTGTCTTGCCTTTCATCAGTGAAAGCCAGAAATGGCTGGATAGAAGTCAGGGGAGCAACAGTGGTCTAAGGCCAGCTTCAGCTGGGGGAGAATTTGGTCACCTCTTTTATGGCTGGAATCATTAAATGCTTCACAGGGAAGCAAAAAGACCTCAAAAGAGGCACCCATGGACAACATACTTGCAAATCACCCGAGGTGAAGGATTAATGCTCTCCAACAGAGTATTTAAGTGAGCAGCTTTGCTTGGAACCACCACGCTGTCCTAGTGACCCATCTGCCTCTCTGTTTCTTCTGGCCCTTTTTTCACTGACTGATCCCTGGCAGGCTCACAGTGATTCCTGGAACCAAGGAACTAGTCTGGTCTGCTATAAGGTACCCATAGGGGTTGCTGCTGGGGGAAGATTGCTGCTCATGCTCCTGAGTGGGTAGCCCAGGATCTTTAACACTTTTCTGCACTCAGCCACGTGGCAAAGTCATTTATCACAGCCCCTCATAGAAAATCATGTTCCCAGGGCCTGGGTGGCTCAGAGTTTCAGCATGGGATGCAGAGTGTTTGATCACATGAATGAGGACAGCTGGCAGAGTCCACCTATTTAGACCTCCTTAGGGAATAAGCAGAGGACTCCATTCAAATTCCCAAAACCAACTATTCCCTTCATCCCTTAAATCAAAAAATTTGAAAAAACAGCGGGATTCAGCAGATCAGGGTTCAAAGACATTGATGGGAGCTCCATAAACATCCTGAACTCCTGCCAGTACTCCCATCTAAAAGGAAGACTGGGGACACTTTCAAAGAGACAGCTGAGCTGTGACTGATGATTGGTCTTATCCAGCACCAGCTGTGTGTTCTCAGCTGCTCAGTGGTCTCCTCCTTCCATCCAGATGCAGGTGTTTGCCATTTACCTGGTACTGTCCCTGTCCTGCCTGGCTGTACTGCAACCCAACTCATCCTCCCCAGCTGGGACAAGAATCTGCCATTTTAGTTTTCTGTCATTTCAGCGTGGAAGTTGGTACAATAACTGTGAAAATGGCACTAAAAAGGGAGATAATTTGGCCAGAAGCAGGGGGAGGACAGGGACTTCTCCCTGTCACAGACAGCAGTGTTGTTTTGCTGGATCAGCTCTCCCTAGGTCCACAGGCTTTGTTGCTGTTCACAGATTCACAAATGGACAAAAGGAATTCTCCCACCTCAGATTACTGACAGCATTACAGCTCAGTATTGCAGCCAGGGACTCCAAAGTGAAGAAATCTTTGGCTTCCTCATTTCTTGGCATTTTGTAGGACACACCTCAGTCTTAATCTCAGTTCAGGTCTGCCACAAAACCCACCTCTGCTCAAATCTCTCTGAAAAAGTTTTTTGTCTGCTTGACCACAACTGTCCACTACTACCCCCTTATCTAAGTAGGTATCCAAGATGACATTTGGAAGGAAAGAGGACCCAAGTGCAACACCACTGATCTGACATCTCCCTGCTGACCCCAGTCTCCCAAGCCATCTTATTCCTGCTTCTGTCCTCCAGGTGCCTGTACAAGTGGAGTATTTGACACAACTTCCCATCTTTCAGGCTGTTCTCAAAACCAGGTTAACTCTGACTGAACTTGGTTTCATTGAGTAAACTCCTGAACTAAGGTTTTACAGTATTGATAAGTGCCTGGGGAAGAGAGAAAGAAAAGCCTCATGAAAGAACATACACACTTCAAGTGTGGAGGAAATTTCTACCTTTTGTTCTGCCAGACAGAATATTTTCCCTGAAGAAAGGAGGAAGTCTGACCACTAGGGACTGCTGCAACTGGAATGAGCAACATCTGGGAGAAAATACCCCAGAGAGCAGCTCTGCACTGTCCAGGTCAGCTGTTCTTCCTGACAGTCTCCATCAAGCACAACTCCCCTGAAGTCAGTGGAGGGCACCTGCACACAGGTTCTCATGGCAGGGTTCCCTCTGGTTTTCCCCATAGAGAGGTCAATAACTTTCACCACTCTTTGAGTCATGCTTAAACCAGGGGGAAAAAAACCAAAAATAAATGCAAGTGAAGAGAAGAAAGTCATAGCAAAGATTTAGACAAATACAGACATTAAAGACTTTGCTGATGCAAAAGGTAGATGTAACAATCAATAATATTAATCAACAATATTAATGAAACAATGTATACCTGCTTAGTGTACTTAGGGAAAAAAGAAAATTGTTTAGCATTCCCTGTGGAGAAAAGAGAGGATCAGGATCATGCTGCTACACAAGGTATTTAGCAAGTCCTTGTAATTGTTCATAGAGTTTGTTTGGGCTTCTAGATTTATTCTTGATTCCTGCTCTGTTTCACAGGAAGCAAAAGAGCTTAAAGGCAGTAACTCCAGAGAAGCAGAATGACATCAGTTGAAAGCCACAGCGTGATACAGGAAAACTTTAGCCAAAAGTGCCAGTTTCACTAGCAGCCAGACTGCCTATCAATGCAGCATGAATACACAGGGAAAAAGAGATTAAAACATGTCAACTATAGTATGAACCTCTGCACTGAAGTACAGGGTGTCAGCTGCATGAAAAAAGAATTAAACAAGATGAGCTTGGCCCTCCAGGCTTTTCACACCTGAGTCATCATTAATGATAATGATCATCATCATTAATAAGCATCACTAATAATAAGAAGGAAAAAGGCAAGGAGTACATGGGTGTACAGGTAGATGGCTGTTATTTTATTGGCTTCAAGAAGCTCCACCAGGAAAACCAGTTTGCAAGTGTTTGCTCTACTTGAGCGCAGTGGTAAACATCTAGATTTCAGCACCAACACTGAGAACATTAATTCCTAATTTTAAGCAGGGTCTGAGTATTTCCCCAGTTTTATTAAAGCCCAGAATACAACAGCTTGTTTGAAAAAGAATACTCCAAAGTATTTTGGGTACTTCCTACAGCAAGAGGAAGGGGGCAAACAGGAAGAACTTGTATTCCTCTGGCATTACTATCTGTCCCATAGTCACTTGTCCAGCAATTGCCCTGGGCCTAACCAGCAGTCCTGGAATTCCAGAGCATCCTTATCATGGGAGGGGAAGGAAGGGACAAGCAGGGAATGTAAAGGCTCTGGGTCCCAAAGACAGGACTCACAGGTATCTGATGTTTTGATCTTTCAAATCATCTTTAATTAGTTTGTGTAACTGGTATTATCCTTAATTAGCCCTGCTCAGTTCAGAATGCCTGCTCACCTGCTTCAAGATAGAGGCACACCTCAAAGGTTTGCAAGACCAAGGCCTACCCTGCTGGATTTTGAAAGCTGTAGCCAAGAAGCAGCTGGGAAGAGCTCTAATAGAAGTATTCCTACATGGCAGACATATTTAGTTATTTTTCTCTAGTTATTGCAGACTGCTATCTCCTTGCTGGATTTGATGGTTCAGGCAGTTGGCTTGACTGTCTCTTTGTGTTGTGGGCATGCACTGGCGAGAGGTGAGAGATGCTCCCGCCTCAGCTTCCTTGAGTGGCAACAGATCTTTATCCAACCTTGTTCTTGTGGCACAGGTCACTTTGTGGCTCCACAGAGATCCTCTGGGAGGTGTCACCTCCACCAAGCACTGCCTGGGAGGGTGGGGACAGGAGGGGATGCAAGGAATGTCAGGAAAATTCTCTTCCACCCAGCCTGGCTGTTTGCTTTCCATGTGAGCCAAGAGAATCTCCTTATGGCTATTTTCAGAAAATATAAGGAAAGCCAAATGATGGAGGCTTGGGGTTTTTCATACACAAACAGCAGTGACATTTTCCAGGCTACATTGGACCATGGGTGTTGATGGTTTGTGGGCTGACAGGTCCAAAAGCTGGGAAATAAGGATTCTGTGAGACTTCTGTTGGCTTTATCTAACAGCTACCAAGGAGAGCAGTTCATTTTCTAGGTAATGGTTGCATATTTTTCCACAGGAACAGTGGAGCTGCACACTCAGGTCAGGCCCTTAGCCTCACCTCTTGCTATAAAGGCAGGTATGGCTCCCTTGTCCCCACACTAAAGTTGATTTTTGAACAGAAATTTTCCCCTATAACCCTCATAGACTTTGCTGTTTGTTACTTTGAATGTTCTCATTATTGATACACACATTAAATTCCTTCAGTGCCTCCAAAACTTTACCTTGAGGACAGATTGTCACCTGTGCCTGCTATTGAGGTCAGACTGGATGCCCACTTCTCCATGGGTTACTATTTGTTCATTTTGCACACCACAGTTCTGCCTGCCATGGCAGAAGTCAGGCAAAAATGTCACTGCAAGCCAAGGAGAGGGACACATTCCTGTGAGATTGGCTCTGCCCAGGAGTCACGTCCTATCAGGAAGCCTTAATGAAATCACTGGAAAGAAGAGCGCAAATTCAGTGGCTCCGGAGCACAGCTCCCCCGGGGTGGAAGGAGAACCCAACTTTTCAGCCTGCCAGCCCAGAGCTGGGTCTCTAGCAGGCTCCTACCGGGGCTCACGGCACCACACGTGGCTATCCCGGGATAACCAGGGCCCTTCTCCGAACGTGCCCAAAGCCCCGCTGCAGCCAGAGACCACCATCCCAAATACGGCGCACCCCCGAGCATCCCCAGGAGCCGCTCCCCGGCTCATCCCAGAGCCCGGCGCTCTCCTGTCCTGTCCCGGTGCCCTCCTGTCCTGTCCCGGTGCTCTCCTGTCCTGCTCCCGGTGCTCTCC
>VYXD01006823.1:1522431-1604204 GCA_013397195.1 Hylia prasina
CGATGGGGAAGGTGCGGGGCAGCGCGGGCAGGTCCCACCCGGGCATGTGAAGTCCCTGCGTACCTGCCCCGGGCACCGGCTAGGAAGAGAAGGAGAAGGAGGGAGATGTGGGAAAATTTCACTGTTTATCCGATCCGGATATCGGGAGCTTTTTTTTTTTTTTTTGCCACTTAAGAGCAGCGTCTTGTTGCGTTTTCTGCNGCGTTTTCTGCAGCCGGTCGGTTGTGTGACATTGCCCGCTCGGTCTTTCGTCCCAAACCTCCCATCTGCGTGGACTCCCCACCCTCCCAGGCTGCGCAGGCACGACACTGAGTGTCCTGTTTTCTAAACGCAAATAGTTTTGGTGGTTAGGGAGAGGGTAGGTGAGCAGCTCCCAGCTTTCTCCCTGGCAGGTCTCATCCGGGCTGGCTGTCACCCACAGCCCATTTATTTCCCCTCAATCAATGGCTCTGGCGCTTCCTGTGTGATGCTGCTTGGTCATGAGCCCCGAGACTGGCACATCTCAGGTCCGTGCTGCTACGGGCACTCCTGGACACTTTTCAAACATGAGCTCTCCCTGCCAGCTGAGAGGGGAGGCGGTGGGATGAGGTGCCGGGGCACGGAGCGCCGGGATGTGCGCGGGTGCTCTGGGATTTCTGCTCCTGCTGATGTGTAGAAACCTCCCCTGGAGGAGGCGGATCCACCGCTTGTGCAGCGCGGAGTAAATCTGCGGTAAATTTTACCTGTTGAGAAGGAACGTGACTCTCCTTGTAACTGCTGTCCTCCTCATGGAACTCGAACATTTAAGTGGGGAACTTGGTGCTAATCAAATGTATTTCTGACAGACCCCGTTTGTACTTACTACTGTCAAACCAGAAAGGTATGCTTAGACCTCAGTAGATGCATTTGAACTAATAGCTCATTTCCTAATCCTGCTTTGGTGGGGGCTCCATTTGTTGAGGTATCATATTGTGTGAAGTTAACTTTTGCCAGGACTGTGTGCAATACTTTAGAATTCTGACAAGGCTGGCACTGTGCTGCCTGTTGCATTTTGATCCCTTTCCTCCTTACAACTGGTGCTTTACAGGCCTGATAAGCACAATAATAACACACTGCAAAAGCGATCTTAAGGATTATATTACAAATCAAATATTGTGTAGTTGGTTCTGTTTTTGGGGTTTTTTTTTCCATCCTGGCAGGGTCTGCACAATTCCATTCAGTTCCAGTAGCAAAGCAGTAGATTCATTAAGATTCAGCTATGTTTTATATATTGCCTTTTTAAATGTGCACACTGCTCCCTCAGAGCAGTGGGGATGTTCTGCACATGTGTGATGAATAAACAGCGAGCACAACTGATGGCAGAGCCCTGCCAGGGTTTTTTTGTGTCGGTGCTGAGTGCGGGGGTGGTACTGAGGCACGGCCAGCCCTGCGGGGCAGCCACGGGCACAGCTGGGTCAGGCCTGGGAGGTGTCCCCAGTGTGGAGGGTGACTGCAGTCACCTCGAGCTGGTGACGTGTGGGGGAAGTGCTGGAGGAGAACGTGTGGGAGTTGGGAGCCTTGAGGAGCAGGTGGAGAGGGCAGACAAGTGGGTTGTTTTTAATAGGCACAGGGGATATATGCCTGTTCTGGTGGGGATAACTTGTTGATGCCTTGCTATGGGAAGTCTTCATCCTTGCCACTAGCCAGGCAGAGTGCTTGTGCAGGGAAATCCTGTAGTCATAGAGGTGGATGGACTCGAGGAGGGCTGTTGAGCAATGTATTGGTGTTCTGGGAAAACTAATTTGACTACAAGATCTGTCCCACTATTTACGAAATTAAGTTTGCAAGCATCAGCAAACAGCAGCATCTTTCCTTCAAACACGGGCAGGGATGTGCAATAATGCAGACTCTAAGCTGTCACGTGCAAGTGTCTCTCCTGTTTCAATGGCAGGTGAAGCAGCCACAGGAACCTGGCTGGGTGGAGCGTGCAGAGCCAGGTGGGCTGGGAGGCTGGCAGGGTGGCACTGATGGAGTGGGAAGAACTCGGGCTGTTGGACTTGCATGGGAGGAAGTGAAGGAGGGATTGTGAAACTCTCCTGGGAATGGGTTTCCTTTCCCAGCCACTGCAAATGAGGTTGCAAGGCCAGCTGCATAGGAGGACACTGCCTCTTGACTCCTCTTAGGCTATTGAAGCTCTGAAGGGTAATCTTGATGTGCAGGAGGGTTTGGGGTTTTTTCTCTGCCAGGCCTCCCTAAAGAATGTCTGCTGTTGGTGAAGATGCTGTTTAAAAAGGCACCTTCTCCCTGTGATTAGGGAGTGTGTGTGAGGCATAAAGAGCAACAGACCCAACAGCCCAAGGGGGCAGGAGGGAGACCTGCAGGGAGCAGGTGTGACTGAGAGTGGTCACTGTACCCACAGCTGCATAGTGACAAGGACAGAGCTGCTGGTCTCTTGCTCCTCCTCTGTTTTCTGTGAGTGCTCTCACCCCCTTCCCATGTGTTCAGCCTTTGAATATGACAACTGTCCCAACTTGTGCTCCCTGTTCTAGGGGCATTATGCCTACTCCTTACCACGCTTGTCAGACATGTCTGGCTGGTCCATGACCAGCCATCTGCAGACCCTGGGAGGGGAGGAGGTGCTGAGTGCACTGATACTGAGGGATGTGTTGGTGACACCTTCATTTACCTGCCATCTCTGTGAAGTCCTCTCAGACTGACACCCTTGTCACTGCAGTCATGAGTGATGCAGCCCTATGCTCATAGTCTAAAATGTCAGGTGATGTGAGCCTGGAGAGTTTTGTAAGATTATTACTGTATTTTAAACGTGTTAGAGGTCTGTAATGGAAATCAGAGCAACTTCCAGCCCACTTCTTCAAAGAGAAGTGTTTGGCATTCATGTTTTACTATCTCTGTTGAGCAAAGATTCAAGCTTCACATTCCTTGTCAGAGGGTCCTTGGAAGTGTTTGCAGTGCTCCCCCAAGGAGGTGAACATTGTTTGCCCGTGAAGGAGAGATTGTCTTCTTAACAGAAGCCAACAGATTAGTGTTGATAAGGAGTAAAATGGTGACTTGGTAGAAAGAAGTGTTTGCTTGCTAAGTTAACATGTTTTAACTGGGAGGGGAAAGGGAGTGGGTCTGTTTGGGATTAGGGCATGTGCTCTTTTCCACATATTCTTGCACACACAAAGGGATATGCTTGGGGTTACACTGAAAAGTGGAGACATGAATGAAAGACATGAACCCTGGTAACAATCTGAAGTGCTTTATAAACTCCTATTAATCAGAGTTGGAAATGGATTGATTCATATGAACAAGGTCTGGGCTCTCTGCAGACATATGTGTTTTCTCCTCAGCTGATTGTCCACACAGCTGTTGTGTTTAACTCATTGTCTTGGTGTGGCAACTGGATAAAACAGGGCAATGCAGTGCTCTGTGCCAAATCCAGTACAACTTTCAGCTGCTGGGCTCAGCCTTCTTTTAAATGAAGATGAAAATTAGCATCATGCATAACCTCCTAATACACAGTAACTTTCACTTATGTGAGAGGGACCCTGGTTGGTTTTGGAGAATGGAACAGACTCTGTTGGGGAATAGGCAGCAGGAGTGTAGAGTTATTCACTCTGCAGGGCTTGAGGACACGAAACCTTTGTTCTGTGACTGAAACCCCAGCCTGTCTCAAACATCTGCCATGCCCACCCTTCCAAGCCATCCCACCTGTGCCAGTACAGTACTTCTGTCTCTTCTAGCACAGCTGCATTTCTTGTTTGAACAGGGCACATGAGGATGCCCTGAGTTGTATTACACGCACACAAGGCTCTCCAGTGCTCTCCCCTCCAGGACAGGCTCACTGCAGATGGGCTGTAGGGGTGCTGGCTTCAGCCCCACTTCATGAGCAGTGGTGGCCCTTGGGAGGTGTGTGTGTAATTGCCAGTTTGTGCTCTTTTTGCTACCCCAAAATGATCACAGGGGCTGGCTCCATCTCTTGAGAGCAGGGGGCAGGGGAGCAGTACCCTGCAGCCCTGGGGGCTGTGCCCCATCTGTGTCACTACCAAAACTGCCAGGAGCCCTGCTTCTAAAGCTAGGAGAGAAGCTTTCTTCCTAAAGGAAGAAGAAAAAAGAGGATAAAAGCTAGCTCACAAGCCTTTGGGAGGCTTTTGGAATGCTCTAGACAGGGCAGGAGCCCTTCCTTTACCTTTGTGTGTAAGCAAGTCTCATTTCTCCTCCTCCCCACACCTTCACCTCTCCTCGAAGCTGCTCTGTGTGCCTGGCTGGGGAGACACTGCCTGAATGAGTTTATTGTTCCTGGGCTCTCACTGATGGCTTTCATTGAACGCCCACAGCCAGGAACACAGGGAGTGTCTATACAAAAATGCTGGGATTGCTCTGTGCTGGAGCATGGCTGGCTCTTTCAGCTCCCAGCAGCAGTGATGGGCTGGGGGCAAGCAGGGAACTGGGCAGCTCGTGTCACCCAGGCTGTGCAGAGCTGTGCACCAAAGCAGCACAGGCTTTAAAATCTGAGCTCTGGACACCTGCTCAGCTGTGTACTTGTTCCTCAACATTTCATCCCAACATACAGTACATGTGAAGGATTTAGTGACTTGACTGAATCCCTTAAGATTTCATGGCAAATTCAGGACCTGAATCCCAAGCTCCTTCACCAGTGGCCAGTGCTGTCCTTGCAACCATCCTCCTTAGATCAAGGGAAATTAGGGATGCTGTTCTTTTGAGAAGTTTTGTAGTCTCTCATTTGCTGTACCCTCTGGAAAGGCAGGATTCATGTAATGCAGGGAAGCGCATCTTCAGGCAATAGCAACCAGATGGCCCAGAGCTGTAGGGGACATCTTGGGGAACCAAAAATAAGAGGTGCACCTATCATCAAAGGGGATGCAGAGCATGTGCACCCAGGGCATAGGTGTTGTTCTTTGAAGCTGTCCGGCTGAAGCACAGATCCAGACCCAACAAGTGAATTGGGATCCTACAGTCACACAGCCAGTTTGATGACCTGCATATTATTGTTTACTTCATCTTGGAAGTTGAGTCATTTGTGCTTTTCTTTTGGGTCAACAGACAAGACAGACTGGTCCAGTCTGTGCTGCAGGCTGTCAGCACAGCTCTGCGGGTCAGAGATGTGTCTGACAGGGCCTTGTTCCAAGGAGCTGCTGCTGCAGATGTTCATACAGCCACTTTCTGGGCTGGAGCTGCTGCGTTGGTGGTGGATTGGGAAGAAGTGTCAGTGAACTGGCAAATTCCCTGGTAGTAGCTGAGAGGAGGCATTTCCATTGTAAGAGCTCTGCTTTCCTGTGAAGAAGAGGGGTTAAATTTGGGAACTGCTTGCTGTGCACTACGGTGCATGGCTAAAACACCTTGTGTGAACTGGAGGAATGACTGTAGAAGTTCACAAACCAAAGAAACTGTTCAGAAGTGTTCAGTAGGAAGCCACCAGTCTCCTGGTACCTGACGTTCCTATTTTTTTTTAAACAAATAAAATTACTAAAATTTACTTGAATCCAGGGAGCAGATTCCATCTGTCCCCATCCAGAGCACCTGTGTTGTGTCAGGGTTCTGTGGGTGCCTGGGAAATGTGCTGGGTTGGTCTGAAGTTCAAAGGACAAGGGCCAGGACTTATTAAAATATGTTTCCCCTCTGCCCCTCCACTGACCTATCTCTTTCTCCATGGGCAAGATTCCATAGAAAGCAACCCTGAGGATCGTTTGGAGCATGGCAACAATGTCTTTGGTTGTAAACAGCTCTGTCTGGGAAGTAAATATCTCAGAATTATGGGATCAGACTGAAACTCCCACGTAACATACAGTCTTGGCCACTTCCAATTTAATAAAAGTATTTCCCCTCCTTGGGTAGACTGTGCTCTGTTGCATAAAGATTTTCTGATTTTTTTTTTCTTTTTTTTTCTTTTTTACATTTTGGATCTGCTTAGGATGGAAGTAGAGCACAACACTTAGAAAAAGCCTGGGAAATAGGGATTCACAAGCTTAGCTGGCAGTTTAGCCTGTGGGCTTCTTATTTCAGAGTGTAGGAATCTCCTCCAGAGATAACCAGGAGCACTAGCTACCCCCAGCACTGGTTTGATGCACGTGGGGTTTTTTAACTTCCTTTTGTGTTGCAGGAGACTGGATCTTTTAAGAAATATCTTTATAGTCCCAATCTTGCTAATAATTAATGAGGCTTTCCAGAGCTGGCAGTGAGTTTGGGGTGTAGAGGTGGGCAGCTAAGCAGTTGGGATGCTTTCTGAAGGAGTTTGCATAACACTTTGGCAGCAGTGCTTTGAAAGAGGTGAGTCTGAGCCAGGAGATTCTTACAGTTCGTGCTCAAGTTGTGGCTCGAGCCCTTCCCTCTTGGACTGAGTGAGATGGGGAGCAAGTCTTGCTCTGCTACAAGGAGGGGATCCCTGTCCTGCAGCCTGTGTGTGTGTTCTGAGGCAGCCAGCCCAGGCAGGTGGTGAGGGGAAGTGTGTGTGCAGCTCCTGTGAGATAAGGTATCTGCAAAGAGATCTCTGATCCAAAGTTGCTCTGCAGATCTCATCATTGCTGTTTGTCACTGCAAAGTATGACAACTATTAATGCTGGGGAGAAAAAGCTGGCTCACAGCTCTCAGTTTCTCTGAGAACCTGAGTTGCACAAGGTTACATGATGTCACAAGTGGCTTTTGCTGGAAGTCCTCCACAAGAGTGTGTGAAATTTGGGGCTTTCTTCTGCTGAGGAATGCAACCAAGCCAGCTGCAGCCCCACAGCCTTCCAGTAGCACTGTCAAGTTTGTCATCTCTGGGAGGGACCCATGTATTTGTTCAGACAGTCCCAGTGCCAAACTGCTCTCCGTTCTGATGGTCCCGCTGTGAATGAGCTGAAATCAGTAGAATGCAGAGAGACTTTGTGGTGCCTGCTGGTAACAGGTGTGTGGTTGCAGCAGTTCAGCACTTGTGGCAGCAAAATATCACAAGTCTGGAAGCTGGGGCTGACTTTAAAAGTGGAGATGTGGCCAGCCCAGGCTTGTGCAGTGGCTTGTGACAGCTGGAGGCTGTCTGCTCCATCCATCCCATCAGCAGCTTCATCCAGGCTGCTTGGCTGGGGAGCACGTCCTGTCTCCTTTGTATAAATCCAGCATCCTCAAGGATCTTTTGTGTTCCACTGCAGTCTCTAAAAATGTGCCACGTAGTCTTGAACAGTGGGAACGTCTGCTCTTTTTATTGTCATACTTTTCAGGCTTCTCCAGGGCTCTGGGGAATGCAGCATCAGGCAGAGAGCTGGGATTGTAGTGTACAGCTCCACATCTGCTAAAGGATTGCCTGATCTTGGTAGCTGCTGAAATATGACAAAGAAGAAGAGAACTTTGCTCAGTTAGCAAGGAGGCTGAGCTGTCTTTACTTTGCTGTGGTTACCTGGGCAGGGGGGTGGGATGTGAATATACCACCCAGCCACAGGCAGGTTTTTGGTCCCTGTTGGGAATTCAGTACACATGCACTTTTGCTAAGATATGAGCTGTGTGTGGAGCTGTACAAACCAGGTCCGAATGGAGGTGCCAGGAAAAGGCAGGCAAGCCTGGCTGCTTCCAGTGGTCAGGAGCCCTCCTCCCCAAGCCTGAGACAGCTGTGGGCACACTGGGCAGGTGGCTCTGGCTTCACCATCCACTGCAGGGCTCTGGAATCTGCTGGGCAGCACAGTGGCTACGTGCTTTTCCCTCTGGATTTTTTTCAGACCATGTGGGTTGTGTACCTCATCTGGGGCACGTTGCACTTGGTGCCTGGGGCTCTAGGTGTAGCCAGTGCTGGGCCTGCAGGTGCTTTTGGAGTTCAGCAACCTCACCTGTCTCGTTGGAAGATGGTCACAAGTGCCCCAGAGCTGTGCAGTCACCAGTGAGATGAGCATGTGACAGTTTGGGGTGGTTTTGGTTTTCTCCCACACCAGTGTTTGTGCTCCACATTTACTTGTGTCTTGCTCCTCTGAGCAGCAGTGGCAGAGCTGAATACAGCTGGTGAGTCTGTGCAGGGTCACAGTGACCTAAAAGCCAGTAACCTCTGGAATAGGTCAGTCTTGTCTGCAGAGCAGCTTCTTCACCCTTCACCCACCAATTCACCCAGCAATACTTCCTTTGACCAGGCTGTGAGAAAGCTGTAGGAAGACATGAGCACTAAACTTCTCATGATGGTCCTAATCAAGGGTTACTGGCTTCTGTCTATAACTTAAGTAATCATAACACTAAGGAGTTAATAGTATAATCAGTTTCTGCTAGCAAGGGCCTGTCTTGTTTCAACAGAAGTCAGCTACCAAACTATTTAGCAAAGCAACACTTGTAAATTATTTACTCTTGAGTTAAGCATGGTATTATTTTATATAAACAGAGGTTTTCATTACTGCTTCAACTTTATTCCATTTTCTCTCTGCTAGTCATGTTACAGGATACACACACATATCCATGCACACAGTCTCTCACCTTTCTCTAGTGAGCAATGCTAGCTGATGATATTATCTAGTTGCCTATGTGCCACATCAGTTTAATTTGCTGTAGCTAAAGCTTTGAAATTGTCCCCCTCATGGGATGATGCTTCTCAAAAACTAGGTTGTCTTCCAGGTGTTGAAAGGAATTATTGACTTGTTTGGTGCTGGCTGCCCTAATGCAGTTCTGTACAGACCCTGTAACTGATTAAAGCGTGTCAGAAAATTATCAATGCTCCAAGTGTGGTTTGGCTTATGTTTGAGTCCATGTGAACTCCAAGGTCTAGGAAAATTCACCAGTAAATCAATCACAGAGGGTATTAATTATGCCAGCATATACCCTTGATTTCTGGGATATTGAACTGTAATTCTGTCTCTGACTGTGATGTGCAGCTCTGGAGACACTGTTGATGTGGTCTGTCATCTGAGCACTTGGATCGTGGTAGCTTGCTACACTCTCAACTCAGAGGTCTCTTGCTTTAATCACCTGTATATTCCAAAATACTGATTGAATCTGTTTCTATGGGTTACACTGGTCTATACTGAGCCAGGGTAAGCTGGCAGTGTGTCAAGCCAGAGCTGGCAAGGATGCTTGCAGCCTGTGCCTGTTGGCATCCTGAGCTAGTTAACTTCAGTGAGTGTAGTTTTCCTATCAGGTTATTCAAACAGATGCTCTCTGAGTGTAGAAGAGATCTATTTCTGGAAACTGAAGTGGGAGTTGGCAGAGTGGGGGGAAGTGAAATGGCAATCAAAATTCCCATACTTTATCCTAAAGGCTGAATTCCCACGTCTGGCTGAGAGGAGAAACAAATGCTTTCTAGACCCAGGAGGTTCAGCATTCCCCGAAACAGAATGATTTATTTTTAATTCTGATAGTTCACTGCAGCTCTTAAACCAAAAGAGCAGTGACAGTTTTATTATATTACTTAGAAATAAAGGCAGCAAGCTTTGGGTGATGCTGAGACTGAAAAACCTGGAGTGCTGTAGGAAGGGAGGGCAGGTTCACCCAGATATTTGAGCCCTGCTGAGTCCAGCCCAGCCAGAGCATGGCCTGAATTGGAGGGGCAGCACCCAGAGGCAAGGTTTGACTCTGGCTGGAAATCTGTTAAACAGTACAGCATTTTAGATTTGTGTTTCTTTGGATTGGCTACGTCAGCCTTCCTTCAATTCTTTGGCCTAAATAATGGCATCCCCTAAGCTTATATGCTGGTTTTGTTTTTTCTTTATTTGCTGCTGATACCATTTCAGCTATGTCCAGTCTTTATTCTTGTGATGGTCAGTTACAGCTCCCACAGGAATGCCAAAGCCATGGGGACTGACAGGAGCACAGATGGGTGTTGAGCACAGAGAACAGCACTTGTGTGAGAGGGATTGAAGATCATAAATAGGGTGTCCTAGTAGTGCTGTGCAGGGGATAAAATGGGCCATCCTTGTAGTTCACAGAGGCTGCTGGCTGTCCCTTTGAAACTGGAATTGCCCCAAAACCAGGGTAAGAGCCATGGGCTGTTGGGTGCCACTTCCAGGTCACACATTCTTACACCTTTGGCTGCTCGGTGTCTCCATTAAAAAATGTCTAGGTCTGGATGATGCTCCAATGCTGTCTTTAAGGTATTCTTCTAACATTTAATCCTGATCAGAGAATCCCACCCTGACATTCTGATTAGCTACAAAATCTTTGCAGTTTTCTTTTGTTCCCATCCTGGGTTGAGGTTTTTGTTGGAAATGCTCTCTTTCCAGCATATGTTCTTGTTTTTCCTGATAAACATGCATGTCTGTTGGCCAACATTTGGATGAAGTGGAAAGGGCCAAATTAATTCCTGGTGTCATTCCAGCATAGTCAATGGGCTGACCACAAAGATGAGACTGGGTCTGAAATTTACACTGGATTGACTGCAAGTTTTGCCAGTTTTTCTGATACCTTACTTAACTGTATTTCTGGTGCAATTGATAAAGATGCCTTTGAATTTAATCTAATTAGATCTGATTTGTGATAGAGGAGGGATGTAGAGCTGACAACTCCTTAGCCAAGCAGACATGCTCAGAATTCCTGGTGCCAATAGCACTGACGTGGCTGACCCTTGCTCCAGACCAGGGTCTGGACTGTGTTAGTTATTTGGACCATGAAAGGGGAGGAGATTCTACTGCACTGGAGACATGTTTTATGAAAATGCAGCCAAGTCATCCGCAGACACTTCAGCAAGGACATCTTCACCTTCTCTGATCCTCTAGGCTGAAGCCTTTCCAGCTTTGGATGAAATGGTGCTCCTGGGAATGCTTGCTTATCCCGGATTCTGGGATGGAATTCCAAATTTTCTTTCACCCGCTGATTGTACAATTGCCTTTCCCCATTCATGTGGTTGCTTTCTGTTGGTTATTGACAAATGTGCAGGCCTGCTCTGCCATCACACTGCCAGAAGGAAGGAAAATGTTCCCTTTTGAATATGGAAAGGGAGCTGCTGCTTAGCACAGACAGAACTGGCTTCTAGATGAAAGAGTCAAATACCAAACTGTTTTGTTTCATTTTGAGCAGGACAGGCTTTGATCTAGAGGAGATGACTCAGTCAGTAGCAGGGAGCAATTCTTTATAGTGCGTTTAGAAATAAAACCTGAAGATTTAGGCTATGATAGCTTTGACACGTCACTCATAGCATATATTATGTGAAAATGGAAACCATAAACATCTGAAATGAAGTGTGGAGGCTTTTCTGAAGAGAGAGAGAGAAAAAAAAAAATCTGATATTAGTTGCCAAGAGTTTTCCTCAAGTCCGAAAGGACTGGGGGTGGGTAAGATCATTCCTATTGAGATAGGAATAATGAGCAATGTGGACAAAGCAGGAAGGGGAAAGACTTCCTGCAGCGCAGCTCAAGCCAGAGGTGGGGCCAGGATGAAATTTGGGATCTCCTGGCTTCAAGTCAGGCTCCATAATCCATCTCTGCTGCCTGCTCTTCACCATGCATCATCCCCTTTGTCACCTTTCACAACACTCCGGATCAGAAGGCGGCCGCGGTCAGACCCCGCTCGGTCATTGGGCTGGCTCCAGTTGCACAGAGCAGGGATAGCCAGATTCCTGCTACTGAGCTGCTTTTATCTGGAGCCAGGTGACAGGCCCTGATCAATGCAGCTGTGTTTTGTGGCACTGCAGCTGGCCAAACAAACACAGCTGGAGCACGGCTGGGTCTCTGCGCCTGCTGCGCGCACACGCGTGGAGCGAGAGCCCCGTGGCGTGGCCAGTGTCCTGGGGATGTGGTGAAACACATCTGGCTCCACACAATAGGCTGCTGGCAGTCCCCAGTGTCAAAGCAAAGTGTCACTGGTGCTCATTATTTCTGCAGCTTTATTCTACATCCAGCCCCTGACCTTCATTTTGCTCTGTGCCACTGTGCTGTGTAGGCTAAGAGCAAATGGGTCTCTACCTGAAGAACGTTTCTTGGTTCTTTTTGGTGGCTGCATGCAGGAGGTGATGGGGCCTTCTTTGGCACAGTTGCCTGGTGAAGTATCCTGCTACTAAGAGTTCGTTTCTGCTGAGGCTGAAGAGTTTATTTCTCCTCAGTCTCACAATCCAACCTCCTCACCTGCACCATCTCTGGCATTAGTTCCCCTTCTCACCAGCAGACAGCTCTTATCACAAGGTTATTATTCTGCTGGCTTGACTTGACAGTGTGGACAGTGATAGGAGCAGGGTGTTGGGGCAGGGAGCCAGTCTACTGGGTAGCAAAGCTCTGTCAAGTGGGCTCACTTGGGATGCTGAAGATGTGCAGGTCCTTCAGTGATGCCTGGGAGCAGGACTGGCCTGGTCTGTCTTGTAGCCCTGGTGACAGAATTTGTTACAAAGTAGGAGTCTGATTAGGTGGCCCAAGCTGTGCAGGTTTGGAGGTGACATTCCTTCTCCTAGAGAAAAGATCCTTTAGGTCATCTAGTTCATCCATCTCCTGGTGTTCTCCCCACTTAAATGAAAATATTCCCAGTGAGGTGATTTGCCTCAGTTCTTCTAAGGATTATTCCATGGTCTGGAAGGTCCTGTTACTCTCATGTCTAAGGGCATCAGATTACTCACCTTGGATGTATATAATGGAAGAATCAGATAATTTCCTTGCTTGGCACGGCAAACAAAAAGCCATTTTCACTGATGCCAAAGAACAGCCAGTGCTGTGATGTGAGAGCTGGAGACAGTGTGTCTGTATCAGGAGGTGTGCTGAGGATGCAGCTACACACATTGCCTGCTGCCACCAGATCAGAGCTGTCCTGGCCCTGGGTCACAGCCAGGCTGCACTCAGCAGGCAGTGGCTGTGCCAGTGTAATGCCACCATGCAGTTTGTCAGGCTGGTGTGAGAGTGAGGGCAGAGATTGTGCTTGGAGAGGGGTCAGAGGCTCAAGGCTTGAAAACAGAAAGTGTTGAGAGAGCGGCTGGGGGGCAGCAAGGTGCTGGCCAGGCACTGGCTGAGCTCCAGGCAGGCACCAGGGACTACCCATGACAGGAGAGCTCTGCTCCCTACAGCTCCTGGGGATGCATCCAGGGCAGCCTCTGGCAGGGTGTGCAGGTGAGGGACTGACCTCTGGCAGGTGTGGAACAGGGCTGAAGGACTGTGTCCCTTCCTCAGGGAGAAAGGAACAGGATCACAGGTGCTTTCATCCTGGGCTGTGTGGGAGGGAGGTGGCACCTGCTGTCCATCCTGCAGGAGGGACGGCTGAGAGCTCCCAGATGTCATCACATCCTTCTCTTCCTCTCCAACTTCCCTTTGCACATACCATTATGATGATTTGTTTTGCTGATGCATTTCCAGGAACTAACACCCATTTTCAAAGACCCGCAGAGGCAGAAGGAGTTCTTTTCTATGAAGGAGCAGATGGTTAATTTTATATTTTAATAGTCTGGCTCTCCTGCCACAGAAAAGACTTCTTCAACCCAGGGACCCTTCTTTTAGATTACGTCTTTCCCCTGGGTCCCAGTCTTTTCAACAGAATAGTTTAAAATGTGTTTTTGATGTTCCCTTGTTCCAGTTTATGTTAAGACAGTTCCTGTCTTGAGTGCACAGAATTGCCTTTGCTATAAAAGAAGATTGTGATAATTAATGGCTTTACCATTAATTGGCATTGCATGAATGTTAAAGGAGAAACATTTTCCTGGAAATGTGTATGTTCTCCAAGAGACTGGAAATGTGAGCTCCAGTCCTCCAGGAAATGGACTGAACCAGAGGTGTTACTGGGGGTTTTCTGAGTGAAGCTGCTGAGGGACCGTGATAGTTTTACAGAGATTCCTCTCCGTTGGGTGGCACACATGCAGTGAGAATTTTCATCTGCAGCCATAAAACTATAACCTTTACAATCAGCTGGGGTTTTTGGACAACAATCAGATCTCATAAAATTGATGTTTATGAATAATAAATAACAGGAAATGTACCTAAAGACTTGGGTGCCCTAATGGTTGTTAGCTATTCCTAGTGTATGTTGTAACAGAATGTAACTTCTTGAAGCTATAGGGGTGTCCATCCTGCAGTATGGTGGTGATCTCTTAGACTGAAGGAAATTGATGTGATAAGCATATCAGGAAACAAAACAAAACAAAACAAAACAAAAATCTGTTGAAACTTCTGCCTGCAGCAAAGACCATACTTTTTAAGCATAGGAGAAAGAGATAATAAATTTTAAATTCAGCAGGGAACAAGGAAGTCATGTAGCAACTGCAAAAGATCCAAACATATGGAAAATTCAATTCTGTGGAGAATTAAGTCACTCTTATGTAATCAGGATCAATGGAAATGAGCTGATGTCAGTATTGGACTGGCTTAATGCATGGGTGGAAAATGTGTTGTCTCAGAGAGACCTGCTAATAGGGGTGGAAGCTCCATGTATGTTGCATGGGCATTAGCTGTTGGGGTTTTTCACCTAGGAGGGGCCTGATCTAAACCCAGCAGAACTAAATAAGCTTTCCACTAACCTGAAACTCATTTGGGGTCTGAAGGCAGAAGATCTGTATGAGGTGGGAAACAGTAAGAGCCTGGGATGCACATGTACCTCACACTGGTTGTTCAGGGTGAAACTTACCCCTTTTTTTCCCCATCTGTCTGAACCTTTTGCACTGCAGGTTACATGTCTGTCCCTCCAGGCTGGGCCACAGTGCCTTACAGTCTTGGAAAGGCCCTGCCCAGGTAGGGTCCCAAACCCCCCAGCTGGACTGGAAGGGGCTCCACCTGGCAGCAGGAGGGAGGGATGTCCCCCATGCCCAGGGAAGGGGACTCCAGAAGTGTTGGACACCAACAGCATTGCAAAACTGCCCAGAGACCCTGCTGACCTTCCTATGGCATGGCTGTGATCCCGTGAGAGACAGCATGTGGTGGGGAAGGGATGCAGAGCAGCAGAAAAGCTCCTGGAGGAGGGCAGGCAGCCAAAGCACCTGGCAGGGCCCTGTGCTTGAAGAGCTGTTGTGGCAGGGCTTGGCAGCAGCAGCAGCAGCAGCTGAGCTTGGAGCTTGTCCCTGAAAATAAGCCATCATTAGCCTGGCAGCTGTGCAGGGAACAGCAGAAGCTGCTCCTTGGCTTGAGCATGCTCTAGTTGGTGTCACTGTCCTCGGGAAGGAGGGGCAGCAGTGCACTGTCCTGGGTGTGCACACGTGTGCTCTGGGCAGTGTGAGGGAGTTGGCAGCACAGGAGTGCACCCTGCCAAGGAGCCTCCCTCCTGGAACAGCTGCCTGGCTTCAGCAGGAGCAGCCCTTCTTTGGCCACGGGCTGCTGGGCACTTTGCTGGTCCTGAGGACCCAGCCAAGCATCCTTGCTGCTGGTTTGAGAGCCAGGAGGAAGTTTTGGGGAGGTTCTGAGTGTGGTGGTTTTGTGGTGATTTTTTTATGGTTGGTTGCGTTTTGATGGCTTTCTTTTCTGGCTTGTAAGTGAGGATAATGAGGAGGACACAGCATGCAAGGATTTAGTGAGAAGTGCCTGCTCTGGGTACCTTGGGCACTGTGGCAGTGATCAGGACACTGCACCAGGACTTACTGAAGGTGTGTGTGTGTGACGAGCATCAGGCACATATTAACTAGAAGAGACCTGCTGGGAAGCAATGGGCTTCATGAGAGGCATTTCCCCACATGAAATAGGTTTGATACTCTGGAGCGTTACTGTGTATAAAAACAGGCTCTGAATCAACAGATTAGGGGGGAAAGTCAGCTGTTAAATGTTAGTGGATGGAGCTGTCACATGAAATGAGTGTGTGGGTGGTTTCCAATTAAGAGATGCCAGAGGTAGGGAGAGTAATGAGAGAAAAAAAAAGTGGTGGGAAAGTCTGACCTTGACTGTTTCCAGTCCAGTGAGAGCCTGAAGGTCAGTTTGAAGGAGTGAGGTTTCTAAGTGGGTCACCAGAGTGGAGGACCTGAGTTGCTGAACACTTCTCAAGCGCTGCAAAGGGGAGCTGCAGTACCTGCTCCTCCCTAGCCAGGCACTGCTGCTGGTTGCTCTGTGCTGGCTCTGGAAGTCAGACCACCCTCTGAGCTGATTCATCTGGCCAACAGGATGGGGGGGAAAACACCCACAAAACAATCCTTTTGTGGCTGCAGAGTAGCACATGGATCTCAGTAGCTCTATGGGCTCCTTGCTTGGAAGGTTTATGGGTCTGTGAAATAACACTGATGTTTCCCAAAGTGAATTTATTGAAAAGATAAGGGGACTATGACATGAATATAACATGAAGAGAGAAAACAGTTCCTTAGACATTTCTTTTGCATTTCTAGAAGGCCTGTTTATTTTATCTCAAGAAATATTCTGTGATATGGAATAATCCCTCCTAAAATGATATTAGAGAGGTGAAGACACCCCTGGCTTTGTGAGCAAGATTAAAATGATGTTGTGCACTTCCTGCCCAGCAGCTTTGCAGATTCATTGAAAGTGGCCGGCGTCTTCCTGAGAAACAGCTGCTCAGAAATTTGGGAGGAAAAATATTTTATTCCTCACATTTTGGTGGATTTGAGGCTCACCAGCTGGTTGAAAAGCCTGCCAAGGCTCCACACTGTTGTGGAAATGTGCAATAACTGGACATAAATAGCTCTAAGCCCTTTTTGGACTGAGGGGTGAAAATGTCTTAATGCTGGGAAGCTGTTGAATGTCTTTTTCAATGTAGAAATAAATCAGAAGGGAATTGTGCTGCCTTTGCCAACAAACTCATTTTGGGGCATTTACTGTCCGTGTTTCCACAAGACCTCTTATGCTCTACCCATCAGCTGGAGCTGTCCAAGCCCTCCAAGGCCCTCATGATGTTAATGTCTGTGTCTGGGATACAATTTTCAACCTGAAAAACTGCTTCTTAAATTACATTTTTTGACTGATTGTATACATAATCTGTGTAATTTTCATCTGAGGACCAAATTCTCAGAATATTGCTAGAAGTCTCTCACTGACTTCAAGGAAACTAGGCCCTAGATCTGTCAGTCTGGGTTAAGCCAGGAAAGACAAACAGAAGATCTCTGTCAAAATGACTTTGTGCTAGCAAATGCAATTTCTGTGTTTCCTTGAGTAAACTATCCTGATTTGCTTTTTTTTCAGCTCTCTTCCTATCCCACAACATCTAGAAAATTTTATATGAAGTATTTTGACTGCTGTAAAGCAAGGCTTTTGTTAGCTGCAAATCAAAAAGAAATATGTTTGCCCCAATCTCAAAGCCTATCTCTGGATGGAAAACTGGATATTTCCTGGCTTAGGATGCAGTTCAGCTGTGGGGAAGGTCTTGCCCAGCCCAAATGTGTGCCCAGACTGGGATGTTATGGTCCAAGGGGTGGGCTGTGGATGGCTGGGCTAGCAGATAGGTAAAGAACTGGCTGAATTAGGGGACTGAGGAAGAAGAAAGGATTGTGGTTTGTGTTCCACCTGAACTCCTACCTTGGGGGTGTGCAGAAAGGGCCCTTGCCTAGGGGGAATGGTTGGAGGCCTTGTGAGCTGTGTGCAGCCACTTTGTGAGTCCTTCATGCACATGAGGACAGAAAATCCAAGGCTGCTCCTTTTTGTCGCCAGGAGCTGCTCGTGTGTGGCTCTCACAGTGGGATAAGGACTGTGGGGGCTGTCAGTATGGCAAGAGCTCTCCCAGCTGACTTCCTTCCTCTGGCTGCAGTAGGTCAGTCTGCTTGTAGCAGCCCTGTCCATCGGTGAAACTCAGATCAAGGCTTCTTTAATGTGAATTGTTCTCTTGGGATGAAGCTCAGGCAAGAGGCCAAGAGCCCAAGACTTTAACAAAGAAGCATCAACCTGTTTGTATGATTTTTGTATACACTATACAAATCTTCTGAACAAGATGTTCTTCTAACCCCATGAAAAGGAAGGCCAAGAGAGAAAGTCTGATGCATTAGTGGGAGGCATTCAGATGCTGCCAAAATGGTGTGATGTAACTTGACACAGTGCCAGTGTTTCTGCTGTAAACTGAATGCAGGTGAATGCTGATTAAAATGAGCCTGCACAGTATCATTCTACTGCATCTGTTGTTTGATTTAAGGCAGCATCTAGAAATACAGGTGAGGGGACCAGATTCTATCTGATGATATATTCTTATCTCAGTATTTTCATCCTGAAACAGAAATACAAACAACCCACAGATACACAATGTTGCTCGCCCTAAATAGCCCCAAACACGCCTTACTACTTATGTTTGGGTTTTGATGAGACAGCTTGGGAAAATGTTGGCTTTATTTATTACACCTTATCATGTCACAGTCTTGATGTGTGTAAAACTCCAGCAGCAAGCTTGGTAAATGAAGAGAGAGCAGTGGGTGTTTATTGACTCCATTTCAACACTCCTGTAACATCCTCCTTAGGCAAACTGGTGAAGTACAAGCCCAAGAAGTGGATGGTGAGGTGAAGCAAAAACTGGCTGAACTGCCATGCTCCGTGGATTGTGGCTGGAGACACAAAATCCAGCTGGAAGCCAGTCACTTCTCCACCTGCATTAGTGACCTGGTTGAAGGGGCAGTTTTGTAGATAACACCAAACTAGGAGGAGTGGCTGATGCACCTCATGGCTGTGGTGCTGTTAGGAAGGGCCTCATGAGCCTGAAGGAATGAGCCAGCAGGGATCTCCTGAAGTTCCAGAAAGGGCAAAGTCCTGCCCTTGAGGAGGTATAACCCCAGGGATAACATGCTGGGCCAACCAGCTGGAATGCACCTTTGCAAAAACCCTCTTGGTGGACACCAAGATGAACACGAGCCAGCAGTGTGTGCCCTCATGGCAGCCCAGCAGCCTCAGGGGAGCCTGCATTAATCTGGAAGCACACAGAGTCCAGTCCTGACACATGCTGCTGTGTCATACACCCTCGGTAACAGAGGAGGAATTTTTAAACAAATTTGGCACAAGCCATCCTACAGCGCTTCTCCATAGTGGCACAGTCTGTGTCAGTCAAGGGAGTTTTAGCTTCTTGGAGCAGGGCCCGTGTTCCTGTAACACACGGCACAGCTGCATGATGAACAGCCATCCCATCCTGCTGGATCTGCTTTTGAAACACTCCAGGTATCTGTGAATTTGTGCCTCTAAAGCTATTCTGCAGATGAAAATCTTGAGTGTTGACAGTGTTGTCAGGGCTGGAAGATGAGGCTTTTCTCTGCTAATGGATTTACTGCCTCCCTGATTTACTCGAAGCACTGCTGAATGTGTCACGCAGAAAGGTGGCTTCGTTAGCAGTTCTGCTTGGCTGGAGGAAAATCACTCTCTTTATTTATTTGCTTGCTTCAGCATGAAGTCTCTCTTGGCAGGTCAGTCCCTTCCCAGGCCCTCCCAAGCTGCTGTTTTCCATTCCTGTGCTGTGAACGAAAGGTGAGCTCTCACCCCTGGCCAGCTGTGGTTGATGTGGGCAGAGCTGCTGGCCAGGTTATGCTCCAGTGCAGCCAAGCACAGTGTTTGCCATGTTGATCCTCCTTGGCTGGCCTCTGCTTTTAGGTCTGGAAGTGTCCCAGGGATGCTCCTCACAAGGGTATCTGGCACATTAGGTCTCCTACATGCACTGGAGGTCAGCTGGGAACGAAGGACTTCTAGGGGAAAGGAACATCTGTTACTCCTTAAGTGTGACCACTGTCAAGGTTTCCATCCCTCCAGCGAAGCAGTTCTTAGCCAAAGGCCTGGTAATCTGATTTTTTTCTGGAGGATAGGGAAAGAAAACCTTCAGGATGATTCTTTTTATTTTAACTGAATAGATTAGTTTTGTTTTAAATTACAGTATATTGAGTCAGTGTCTTTGACACCCACAGCTGTGTTGGTGGAAAGCTGCTGAAGGGCCTGGCCAGGCAGGATCCCACATGTCTGCTGTAGCTTTGTGCAGGGTGCACCTTGCAGGGAGCCTTGCACAGCCACTCGTGGAGGATGGTCCCTGCTCAGCCTCTCTTCTCCAGCTGGAGCGTTCCTACCGGAGGGTGTGCCCAGCAAAACAAATGACATTGTTTTCACATGGTGTAAAACCACTCCCTGCACCTTCCCCTGCACCAGTGCCCATGTCCTGGCTGTAAATCCTGAGGGGAAGCAGGGCTGAGTCATCTGGCACAGAGTGTATGTATAAATCAGAAAGGCTGGAGCACTGTGGAGCCTCCCAGGAGGGGCCAGCACTTGGAAGGTGATCCCAGTGATGGTGGGTTCGCCCCACGCCCCATTCCTGTCCTCAGGCTTGGTTATTGACCCAGATCACCAGGTTTTGGCTGTGAGGTGAGCAGTGGGAGCTGGTTTGAGGAAACCATCGACGAGGCATCAAACTGGGCTGACTTGCTTTTTCTTTCTTTACAAAACCTCACACGTGAGCTCAGGGCAGAAACAGAAGCATGGAAAAGGCTTGCACAGGGGAAGAGCTTTCAAGGTTTATGATGCTCACAGCTAAGTTGAGCTGGCTGGTTGCAGTCCCCCTGCAGCACCCAAGGATGCCTGTGCAGTTCTGGCCGTGCTGGCTGGTTCTTGCCTTGGCTGCAGCCTGCTGCAGGGTGGCTTTGATCTCACTTGCATAAGGGTAAGCAAGAGGGAGCACCCGGGCTGTTCCTGGGGGCACTTTGGAGTGGAGTAGCCTGCAGTGAGCCCTGCCTGGTTCTGTGCTCAGGGTTAAGTGGTTCTTTTTCAGCCTCCTCATATTCCCTTCCATCCCCTTTCCTCCCAGAATAACAAGATCAGAGCAGGGAGGTTTGGTTTATTGTGCTGGGTCTCTCCTTCCTCCACCTGCTCTGGCAGCTGATCTCCTGTTAATGAACAAAGTTGCCTGGGGATGCCATTTACCCACGGGAGGCAGCTCCCTCTGCACAGTTAGATTGATTTTTTTTTTGGTGCAAACTGCATGTCCAGCCTTGCTTGCGGGTGCTGTTAGTTCTGTCCGTGCTTTCTCTGGAAAAGCTGGTTTTCAACAGAAGGGCTGTGTTTGCAAATCTTCCCCCTTCCTGAAAGGAGTGACACAGTTCATGATGCTGATACTGTGTGATGGAGGGGAGAAATACAGAGGGGAGGGATTGCTCCTTCCCTCTCCACATATCCCACACACGCTATGAGAACAGGCAGTTTGCTGCTGAAACAAATGGGCAGGAAATGGGAAGTGAATAAAGGGAAAGGGCTCCTTCACGTGCTGAGTGTGACTGTGGGATGTGCTGCTCAGGCCAAAGGATCCCTGCTGTTAACCTTGCTAGTGAAAAGGGCTGGCTAACTGGATGTGACCTAAATCTGCCTGAGCTCAAAGCAGTCAGTCTGCATCATGTCTTGTGACTGGGCAAAATCAACCTGCACATTGTGCTGTGCTGAGACCCAGAAATTTCTGTGCTGAGACCCCAAAATGCAGACCCTGTGCCCTGCTGGCTGTTTCATAGGTGCTGCCTGTGAATCCACTCTGCTCTGGAGAACCAGGTGTTGATTCAGGCTTGCTGGCTCAATGGTTTCCACCACTGCTGCTGCATTTCTCTGGTTTCTCAGGGTCCTGCTTGGGGATTTGAGGCCGGGGGATTTCTGTTTGTTTGTTTAAGAATGTTTTATTCATTTATCCCTAATCACATACAGTTCTCATCATCGCTTAGGCCGTGACTTTCAGCTATCTTGAAATGAAAAGAAAATACATGTTTGTCTTCCAGCACCTTGGGAGCCAAGGGAAGCCTTAACCAGAGCCAAGATATAACGTGGCAGTACAAGCACTAATATCCCATGTTCCCCCAGATTTGTAATTAAAAGCTGATGATTTTCCTAAGGTTACCAGAAGGACACCAGCCTACAGGACCCAGTTATCTGGCTGCCACAACACTAAACCTGTTCCTCTGGCAATGACCTGATTGCTGTTGGGGTCTGTGCTGATTTTAGACCTTTTTTTTCAGTGTGGTTTTTTTGGTTTTTTTTTTGAATGAGTGCTGCTGCACATCTCCCTGCTTCCTGATGCAACCAGGAATCTCAGGATCTCAGCAAATTTCTTGGCACTGCAGCATCATCCCTTAAGGGCTGCAGGCAGTGCCAGGCACTCTGCAGGGATGTTGTGAGAAGCAGCCCTGTTCCCAGGGGTCCCTGAGTCCTGATACCATCCCAGAGATGCACGGGGCCAGTGCAGCTCCAGTGGCTCTTGCAGGGGACTGGTGCTGCCTCTAGGTCGTTTTTTCTCATAGTATTTTTGTCGGAGGAATGCACCTCCTGACCCACTGCCTGCAGGGCTGCCTGGGAGAGCAGAGTGCTGGGAGGGGGGGCCAGCCCTGCTCCGGCTCTGAGTGGCCCAGCTGCTCCTATTTTGGGAATGGCTGGGTGTTTCCAGGTCCCCTGGGTATGTGCTGAGTTTGCCTTTGTTAGTGCTGCTTGGACAATAATGAAGACCTGGAAACCAGCTGTGATTTATGATCTTTTTATTAGGTAGGCAAGAGATAAAATACAAAGCAAGGGACCCAGCTCTCCCCTTTTTGCAGAAGGGATGCCTGTTTGAATGGGAAGTGTGCAAGGTGGGCTCTGTGAGTGCAAGTACCACCTGGTTTTTTCACCTGGTTGGTGCTCCTAAGCCACACTTTGTGTGGCAAGGGAAAGAAAAGATATTTTTGTCCTACTGAAAATACGGATCCTGCTTCCTGCCTGTACTGGAAGGTGAAATATGCTAGGAATGAGCACTGTGTACATCTCAGGAGCTCCTCTCCTCTCTGTAGCTGGGTTGGATGCTTTGGGAGGTTTTAAACTGACTAAGCACAGGCATGTTCCTGCCTGCTCTGCTGCTGAGACATCCCTCCCCCAGCCTCAGCATGGGCTCAGAACCCACCACAGAATTGCTTCAGAGTGAATTCAAGGCTGTGCTGGGAAGGGATGCAGGTAACCATGTGCTTGACACCTTTAGTTGGACCAGGGCCATCAATAAGTCAGTCACCCCAGTGCTTTGTACAGGTCTGCCCTTCCAAATTGCCAAAAGATGGGCTTGTTGGTGATGGATTAGGGGAAATAGATGAGTTGAACACAGCCTTCACATCACCCACTCTACTTAGTACATGCAGGGACTAGAGGACTTTGCTTGAGGTTATGTCCAAGTCCCTGCTGAGCAGGGATAGCCATGGGAATTGTCCCTTTGGTACTCTCTAACTCCAGCTCCTGGTCTTGCTGAAAGACTGTCCCAGGCTCCTCATTTCCCACTTCTCATGGCATCCTGAAAAGTTTTAGTCCAGCATAGCTCCCAGCTGAAGTCCTTCTGGAAACCAGATGTGTCAGCTCAGCAAGACATCCTGCCTAAATATTTCCAAAAAGAAGTTCAAGGTTGCCTTGTGATTCTTGGTTTGGGTGTTGTTTATTTTTCAACACTGGTTTTCAGTCTTGTGGCTATCTCTGGTAGTTCCCAGCTGCTTTGGGCTTTTTGGACTAATGCAAAAGGGCCATAAACTCAGCCTGCTAGTGCAGTTAACAGGAGCTGAAAGGGCTTTGTAGGATCCCTCTGGGATGGAGTTGCTGGAGCTGCCCTGATGAATCTCACCCAGGGGAACTCTACTGGGCATGAAGAAGTCTGATCCTGGTATTCCCTCACACAACAAGTAGAAGATTTTTCTGCATCCCGACCCATCAGGACAGTGATGGTTTTTTCTTTTATTTTTTCTTAGTGAAGCTGCACAGACGTATTTTTCATGAAAGTTCCTCAGGTTCTGGCTGGTATTTCTGACCAAAAACAGCCTTTGTGGTGTTGGTAGTGCCTGGGAAACCCAGGTCCCCAGGCCTGAGCCCCAGAGGTCACTGCCTGTGTTTTGCAGGGACTCCAGCAGCATGTATGCATGTATGTATAGGGAATTACTTAAATGGGAGAAAATGGGAGGAAGCAGCTCCAGAGGAACTGGTGTTAAGTGTTCAGAGGAGCTGCCAGTGGTGCTGCCCAGTGTGAGCTTGGTTTTGGTCCTCAGTCCCTCCCACCCTTGAGGAAGGCTCTGCTAGCCTGGTGGGGTTCATTGTTCAAAACAAACAGAATCCCAAAGTTTGGGCTTCCCATTGAACATGGAGCCGTTTGCGGTTTCCTGTTTCAATGAAGTGCAGCTTGCATTTGTTTTGCTGTCATCTTGGTTTTTCTCTGGTGTTTTGGAATCCCCAGAGCTGGACATCTGCATCTAATGTGAACTGGGAAATTTCTGCACTGTCCATTTGTGCCTGCATAAACCTGGAGTTTCCCTATAAAAGAGTATTCTTCTCTGGGCTTAAGTTCAAGCTCTGATAAGCTTCAGTGGGGCTGCATGGATCTGTCTGAGATGAGGGTACAGCTCCAATAGGTATCTGTGGTGGTTGCACAGCAGTACAGCCATACTTGTGTATCCTCCAAGCATTTCTGTGTTCTCAGAGGAGTGTTCTTTTCATATTCAAAACAAAACCTTCCAACTTCCAGCACAAGTCCAAGAGCCCAAGAAGACCAGCTTAGCCCGTTCAGCTGACAGCCAAATCCTGCCACTGACTGCAGAGGTGAGCAGGGGGAGCTGTGTGTCCAATTGCCTTTGGCTCATGGCTCAAACACGCACCTGGCTGCCTCTCTATGGGCCATGGCACCACTGATACCTCCTGGAGCAAATTTTGAAGTGGTGTCTTCACTTCCATAGCAAGAAGCTTTGCCACTCTGCTGCTATATCCCAAAATGTGGCACTCTTTGTAGACCTTGTGAGGAGCAGCTGCATTTATACAAAGATTGTTCTTTTTCCCTCAAAATTGAGTCAGGAGCTTGGGAAAGAAAGTCCCCATGAGGCCTGTGGGCATAAGTGACATCATAGGGTGAAAACTTTTATTCCTTGGAGATTATAGTTGCACCCACAAGCCTGAGGCAGATGGAATCCAACACAGCTTGAACTAAATACATAAAGAACATTTGAATGCCGAGACAATTTTCAGTAAATACTTTGTGTCATGACATCCTGTGAGCTTCCTCAGAGTTTTACTGGAAGCCTGTTTAAGCTTGCCACAGTCCCAGCAATCCTTTTTTCTTGCCCACTTGACAGATGAGCAATTTGAGAGATTTAACTGCAGTGACCCACCAAGCTGGGAATGGGGCGGTTGGGAGCGACCCAGGTGCTGCTGCTGGAGCTCATTCCTCCAACCTGACTCACCATATCTCACCTGCACCTGGTGAGACAACAGAGCTCTGTCTGGCTTTGGAGAGCTGTTGACTCATTTTAGTTGTCTCTGTCACTGTCTGAATATGAACTGTTGAGTTTCTACTGTAGGAAAAAAAGTTCAAGAAAATGGGCATTAATGTCTCCAGGTAGAGAACAGATATTGGGAAGAAATGGCTCTGGTGGAGCATCAACTGTGGCTTCACTCCAAAGCTGCACTTCTTCTGCCCTAGGATTTTACTGCAGACCTCTAGCTTTGGCCTTTGCTTTCCTGGAAGTGTTGAGACCTCCTGGTGGAAGGGGCTAAATGCTGAGTTTGTTGTGAGCTGCTTCAGCTTTTTGGGGAAAACCAGAACAGACATTTCTGCTGTGGCTTTGCTGTTGCAGCCTTGCATTTGTTTGAATCACCAGTTCAAAGCCTCCATGGCAGAGATCTCAAAGCAGCAGAAATTTAGCAATGATCCTCAGTGACTGGAAGCCACTGAGTTCTGTGTGCAGTTTGATCTCTTGATTGACATCACACCTCTCCATTTGGAGCAGTGCTCTTGACCTAGCAAGTCACTCACCAGCAAAGCAGACATCAGTGCTCACCAACCCTGCAAGCCTTTGAAGCCTTTGCTTCAAAAAACAAAAAAAAATCCAACCCTGCAATGAAGGAAGATAAACTGTGCTGTATACGAAACCCCTTGTCTGAGAAATGTCTTATCTCTCAGGGGTTTGCAGAAGCCCTCTCCTCTTTGGGAATGATGAAAGCAAGACAGCTATTAATAAGCTGAAAAGAGAAATGGGAGCAGGAGAGATCTAGCTTTTGATGGTAGCATCTTTCTCGTGTTTTCAACAACGGCAAGGGTTTTCTGTAAAAATGTTTTGAGACAGAGATATTCATGAAACTGCATTTCTAATGTGGGCTAGAGAGAACTGGGAAAGCTAAAGAAACTTTTTTGGCAGCAGTTCATCTTTCTTAGCCTAGTGTACTTGTCCAATCTGTGCCCCTTTTAAATTCTAATTACTTCCTCAGGCACCACAAACACTCTGGCCTTGTCACTTCTCCTTTTGAAGTTTGCCTCTCACAATGCAGCCTCTTCTGAAGCGCCCATGCTGTCGGTCAGCTAACTAGTGCAAAACATTCCACTGCTTCAAAATCACTTAGTTCTTTTTCGAGTACAAAGAACGGCTTTCCTGTTGCTGCCTGCTGACTCATGCGAGGCAGGTAGTGCTCCTTGTGGCAGCCAGGAGAGCAAGCTCCTGCAGGCACCTCACAGGGGGGCAGAAAATCTGCCAAGTGTGATGGCTGAGGTGGCAAGCAGAGGTCTGGATGCAGAGAGGTGTGTTAAGGGGAAAATACATCTTGGTGAAACCAGTCTGAGCATCAAAGTGTGTATCTTTGCCAAGGCTTAGATTATCAGCCCCATCGCTGGAGTCATGTGCTTTGGCCTGAAAGGCTGCCTGTGATGGAGGGCAAATGAAGAAAGTGGACTTTTGCAAAATCTCTGGGATATTTAAGGCAGTGTAGCCTTTTTCAGGTCTGCAGGACAGACTCATCAAGCGTTGCCCAAGCTGAGTGTGCAGTTTGATGGAGATCTGAGGCTTCTGGGGCTCTGAGCCTGGACAATCGGACTCCTCTGAGTTTCCTCAGGACTCTTCCCCAAAGGTGACTTGATAGAGGCAGCCTTGATCCAATTGTCCAGAAATGGAATTTTAATAATGCAAAAATAACAAACAAGAAGGCATACACTACATTTGGAATGAACTGGAAAGAGGCAGTAACAAGTGGCAAAAAGCAGGGGCCAGGGTCAGACAGGGGTACTTACACATTTCAGTGTGGGGAGGAGTTAAGGTGGGGTCTGAGGGAAGGGTCTAGAAGGGGAAAACGATTAGGAATATCAAAATTTCTGCATCAAAAATCAACCTATGGTAACACAAAGAACTGGGAACTTTCTAGCAACGATTTGCATACTTGAACTGAGGGAGTATGTGAGTAAGGCTCTTGCTTACTGTGCCTAGAACAGGATTTCCCAGGGCATTAAGCCGAGGTTTTCCTCTTTACAGAGGTCCTTACAGGAGCAGAGAAGCAGAGCTCCTGAGCACTGTGCTGTCCTGAGATGCTGTTTCCAGCACCTGAGCATGGTCTCTGCCTGGTGCTGCATCATGTGAGCACACCAGCCAGCCCAGGGCAAGGTGGATCATGTGGCACTGAGGGATATAGCTGTCAAAGGAATTTTTCTTGCCTGATCTTTCCTTCCACTCCCTTTTTCCCCCATTACATCTGCCTCAGCTAGCTAGGGATGGGCTCCCTGGTCCTCTGTGAGGGCTCTTGGCCTGTGCCAGGGATTTAACTTCTGCTGCTTTATACCAACACCCAACACTCAGCCTCTAATGCCCCTTTGATGTGCTACTCTGAGCCAGGCACACAAAGGGTGTGGATGACATGTGCTACAGCACTGCCTCCAAAGAACACTGGATAAGGACAGATAATCACGGGTAGGGAAAATGAAATGTACTATTTTGTTGCTGAGAGGGTCCTATAGGTCCAGTTTGTTTTCTATGTCTCTGAAACAGTTTCCTGCACTTTCCTTGCCCCTCAGGAGGGGGAATTTTTAGAAGCATAAGTTGGCATGTCCCACATGGAAATTTCGGATGTATGATACTCAAAATGGAGAGGAAATTTAGAGTGTACATTTCTTGAATGTCATGATGAAGGAGTTTGATGGCCTGAACAGCCCTTGAGAGCTTGGCAGTTCTTGTGCCTGTGTTTTTTGTCTGCAGTTTGTGCAGTGTATGACCTGCTTAGCAGCTTAGCCAGGTGGCTGTGACAGATGTCCCTGCTGAAGGCTGAGATGGAGCTAATCACTGCTCCCTTCCCTTTCCACCTGGCTGCCAGGCCAAGCACTTTTCCCCTTTGGGTGGTTTTTTCACACAGGTGAGTGTGGGGTGGTAACTAACTCCTCCCAGTGTCAGTGGGAGAGAAATTGCTGTTCTGGGGTGAGTGCCTGAAAGAAACCTTTTCTGGGAGAAACAAAAGATTGCCTGTTTTTCTTTGTAACCAAAGGTAAGTGATGAAGGACCAGGCCCCACAACAGGTAGAAGCTTTCCAGGGGATCTGAAAGAGACCCGTGGTAGTTACATCCCAATTGCTGTTTGAGATGGGACCCTCTGGCTGGTGCTTTTTACCCTCTGTAGGAACATAAGTAAGTGAAGCAGCCCCCAAAGAAGATTAATTCAAATCCCTTCAGTTAGGGATCCACCACCTTGGAAGTAAGGATGAGAGGACAACTGCCCCACGGATCTAGCCCCCTCCTGTCCCCTCTATTTGTTGTCTCTTTTCCTGAAACAAATGAGTTAAATCAATAGTATTGGTACTTTATCTTATAAATGCCCACTTTTTATTGTTTTTACTATCTTCTGCAACAAAATATGCCTAGTCCTAGAAATGGGGAGTGTTTTCCCAGTCATTTGTCTTTCCTTCACCTGCCTGTTTCTTAGAAAGGCTGGGCAAACAGCAATAAAGCAAAGGAAATTGCCACAAACCACAATAGAAACAGTCCTTATGTTTTTTTTAACCCAAGAAGATTGAAAGGCTCTGTGGCTTTGCCTTTGGGGCTGGGGCTTAAGCTCAGAACTGGTGGAAGGAAAGGCAGAAGGCTGAGCAGAGGTTTGCAGTGGCAGCCTGTGATCTCTCTTGAGCCAAGTCCAAGATGTAATGCTCCTCTTTTTCTCTGGGCCCTCAAGTTGAATGGCCAGCAGTTTTCTCTGCAAAGCAGGAAGGCTACTGGGCTGGCTGTGCCTTACCAGCTGGCACTGGTGAGGATATGCATCTCTTTTTGCCTGTGAGTACTAGAAAACTGTCTTGAGGGCAGTCCCTGCATTCAGGATGCTCCTCGTGTCCTGACTGAATTGCTTCCAGTGCTGCAGGCAGAGTGGTGGACTGGCCAGGCTGCACTTAGCCCTGAGTAACAGAGAGTTCCTTCAAGTTATTACTCTCATTAAAGGTTATTAATTCACTAGGGCCAACGCTGAACTATATTGCATTCATTTTCTGGATGGAAAGCACAGCAATGTGGTTTGGAGTGAGGGTGGTGTGGCCTCCCCCAACCACCAGGCACGAGCTGCTGATCCCAAACCACTGATCCAAAATGACCCTCGAGTACCAAGGATGACATTTATTGTAGGGCTGAGAAAAGAGAAATGCCTGAGTAGGTTATAGCCAAGCTACAGGGATGCCTCCAAAGTGTGTTAAGAGGGGGATGGAAGAGTCAAAAGTGCATTTAGAAAAGCTCCAAGGAAGCTGAATTTGCTGGAAAGACTTGAACTCATTCATCAGCAGTTTCTTGTCACAAATTTTCTGCTGAATGATGGTAAATGAAAATAATGATCTAACTTTTAAATCTGTGATAGGATTAGCGATACCTTTGGCATATTTATGTAATGGGTTTCAGAGGTTTAACTCTGAGTATTGTTCCCAGTCTGGATAACTGGCTCTCATTCATGTAAACAAAGTGCAAGACAAAGTAAGAAAATCTTCTTTATCCCGTAAATGGTTGTTTTGCTCTCTTTCATTTAAGAACTATCCTTCATTTCCCATGCCTCACAGTCAGGATAGACAGGGAAAAGTTTTCCAATTCACATGAAAAAAAGGAAGAAAGGCAGTTCTTTCTCCTGGTTTTCCACTGCATCAGCCCCCCTGGGCTCCTTCCAGCTCTGCTGGGGAGGGTGGCAGAGGTGCCATGGGTTGGTCTTGTCCTGAGCCTCCTTTTCCCCCAGAGCATCTCTGTGAGCCTGGCTTGCTGCTGCTCAGAGATGAGCTCAAGCTCAGGGTGCAGATTCTAAATCAAGGTTTATTGCTCAGTCTTGGCAGAATTTTGGGTGCTAACCTCTACCTTACCTTACAAGAGGTTCCCCCATGCAGTAAAGCATCCATGGGCAGTTGGGCAGGGCTGTCACCACGAGTCAAACCAGGAGCCCTCCATTTGGTCACTGCAGAAGTTGTTCATCTCTAGGTAAATAAATGTCTGTGGCTTCTCTGGTCTGTGCTCCATGAGTCAGATCACACCATGTGGGGCCTGGCTCTGGAGGGAGCCAAGTGGGAGCTCGTGTGTCTCCTCCTGCCACTTGTGGTGTGCAGCTCCAAGTAATGCCACCTGTGTTTCAGCAGGGCACATTTCTGTCATGTGGATGGGCCTGTGTTGGAAGATTAATGTGTGTGCAGCCACTGCATAAATTGGGTGTCCTGGGAGAGGTTCTCTTCTGAGCATCCTTTCCATGAGTGACACTTGTTTTTCTCAAGGCCACCAATACTTGTTTTCATGAGTACTGGACAAAGCAGCTCCACGAAGAAAATGTATTTGGGAGTTTCTTGGCAACAGGAATTAATAACACAGATGACAAATGGCACCAAAGACTTGAATCCATTTGAAAACCTGTTGAGCAATGGAAGTGATGTTTGGGATATGAAGCAGGGCAGAGCCCCTCTTTCTCTGGGCATCACTTGAGCATTAAGACAAGGCTGGTGTTTCCTAACAGGGCACATGTGTCTTGAAACAGCTCGTGTGATGCCTTGGTAGTCCATGGCAAACAGGGGAGCTGCCTGTTCCTGGGAGGCTGCTCTGCCACCCTGACTTAGTGAAATATCATTTTGGGAGGTGTGGGAAGGGAATAAGGGTGGCATCTCTTGATCCCAAGAGTGAGGAATGTCCTCAGGTCACCTGGCAGGTGTGCCTGCCCCTCACACGTGGGAGAGTGGTGGGTGGGAGCAGTGGCCTCCTTTGGTGGCAGGTGTTGGATCCCTGTAGGGAGGCACTCACTGAGCAGTGGTGACTCATGGCTGGAGAGGGTTTGTAATTCGACCTCTTTGTGGAGTTACTAAAGCTTGTCTCTCTATGCTTCTTAACCCTAAACTGAAGTGCAGTGAACACTGGTTTGCTTTGAATCTTGTTAGGAAGGAGTGTGAACTCTGGTCCTTAGCCATGTCTATAGATAGGGGAATTTTGCAGGGTGAGAGGGGGAGGATTTTTTCTGGGGGGAAGCATTGGTATTGGGGATTTTAGCACTTTTCTCTGCTGATGATTCAGACTTCCAGAGAAAATGTCTCTGGTTTGCACACTGCTGCATCAAAACTGCTCAGTGGCTCAGCTTCATGATCTTCCCTCTTGGTGTTTAGGCTTCCAGATGTCCTTGAGGAGGATGGATAAGGACTGCATGCAGTGTCTGGACAAGGGATTGAGCAAGATTATTAAGAAAGAAATCCAGCAATCAATAATGATGTGGCTGTAGGCTCTGCCAGCCTACCCTGATGCACTCAGGATACCTAAAAAACCTGCTCTGCCCCTGCACTAGTGCAATAGCCTGGTGTGGTAATTCTGCTTTTCATCTGGGGGCACAGGGGCACAGCCCTGGCTCATGTGGGCAGCTCAGAAAGCCCTTTCTGCAGAGGAAACAGCAAGGAAAGACTGGGGACTCCAGGGCTGTATGTCTGTCTTTCTCTCTGACCCCAGAGTTCTTGCTTTCTCAAACACAATTGCTTTCCCCTTCTCCTGTGTTCCTATTGTTTGTTGGAGAAATGATGCCATTAAATCAACAGAGAATGGTGGGAAAATTCTTTGATATGAGGCCTTAGGAGGGCGTGTGCATGTGTGTGTGCTTGTCCTCTCTCAAAAACACCAGCACAACCATGTGTGTATCTGGCAGCTTCCTTTAATTCATGTCTTGCCTGTGAGAGAGAAATCCATCTCATATTTGGCAGTGAACCTCCTTTCTTTGTACTGAATGGCACAAACTGTGGGTGTTGTTCCAGGGCTGCCCTTCACCATCTTGTGACAGTTCATCTCTCCTTGCATTTTCTCACTCACTCTTTTGGGAATGAGGTGTTCCAGGGCTGCCCTTCACCATCTTGTGACAGTTCATCTCTCCTTGCATTTTCTCACTCACTCTTTTGGGAATGAGGTGTCCCAGGCTTCCCTTTTCCATGGGAAAGAGGGGGTCCCATGGCTGTGGGCTCAGCAGGCATTAGGGACTGTTGTGCGCATCCATCCTGCTGCTGCTCTGTAATGTGGACAGGGATGGAAATGTGCTTTCCTCTGGATGCATCTGTGCACAGTGATGAGCAGGGATGAGGCAAAGTCTGCCACAGCATTTTGACCAAAACCCTGCTCCAGGAGCCTTGGCAAAGACCTGAGGTGAGGTCCAGGGATCACATTGCCCCCATTCATGGCAGAGGAGAGCAAGGCTGTGCTGAGCAGGCAGCTGTGGATGCCTTCCTGCACAAGGTTCCAGCAGGAGAGCCCTGTGTGTTTGTGGCCTTTGGTTGAGGGGTTTGTGTGTTTCTTTTTCTTGAAGGCAGCTGTTCCATTTGATCAGCCACCTCTTGGTAGCCCCTTCCTGGGTACAGCTGTGCATTGAATTAGACAGCAAACAGCAGATGTGCTTCAAGTTGCAGGTCAGATGGTCGCCGACTCCTCCAGTGAAGTCAGCCCCATGGAGTGATGGAGAAGAGAGCAACCCTCCACAAGGCAGGGAAAACCCAAACCAACCAACCACCAATCTTAGCTGGAAACCAAAGGAGTAAAGGGGAAAAGCAGCAGAAAAGACTGTGGGGACAGAAGGGAATTGGTGGTGGCAGCTTCACAGGAAATGTCTCTGTCGTGCCACTCTAGGATTCGGCTCTGGGGCTTGGCACCAAACGTGGCCTCTACTTTGTAAAAATTGTTGGGATTGTTTTTCTCCCCACTGGGAAAAGACCCTGCCAGGTCCTGGTCTTGGGTATATTTACCTTAAAAACAGTGTTGTCTTTAAAGTCCTGTCCTGCCTGACTTGGTCCAACTTTTTTTAGCTGACATCTTAATTTGGCTTGATCATTACTTAACCCTCTTGACTACAACACTGATGTTTCTTGAGTTGCTTCCTTTCTGCTTTCCTAGCTGGGTTCTATCCCAGCAGGAGTTACTTGCATGTCACCTGGTGCCCTGCACAGTGAGGATGTGGCACCTCTCTGATCCACCCCAGGTCCCTGCATGGTTTTCCACGGCCCCCTGTGATATGTTCCCATCTGCTGAGGCTGTGAGCATCACTGAGCACAGACCTGCAGTTTGTAGCCTGGTACAGCTTTGGGGATCTTGTGAGTTTGATGGGCAGTCAGCTAATATGGCCTGCTCCAAAGGAAGAGGTGCCAGCATCTCTTGGATGTCATCCAACACATTTGTTTGGCAGTGGGTGACCTCCAGTGACTCACCACTTGCTCTGTCATGGAAAGGCTGAGACCCTTTGCAAAGAAGCACATCACTATGTTGCCTGTGAAGTGTCAAACATACACCCTCCATTGCGTACCAGATGATCTTTAAGGTCCCTTCCAACCCAAGCTTTTCTATGATATAATAGAGCAATATGGCAGTAAAATGCAAGAGTGCTCAGTAAAATCTCCTTCTGACACGGTACTTTTCATGTTTTGCTTCTCTCTTCCTTCTTTTTTTTTTTTCCTTAATTTTTCTTGGATGCTGTTTCCCACCTTCCCGTGGAGGGAAGAGGAGTCTGTTGTTTGCTCAGCTAACTGAAAAAAGCTTTGTGTGCATTTTCTGCTGCCGTTTTGTTAAAGTTCAGAGTTCCTGGATTGGAGCTGCCACTTCTCAATGCAAGTCTTGTTCCAACTTCCAGAGCAGCCCACGCAGAGCTGCTTGGGTTCATCTGTGCAGTTCACAGCCCACAGCCAGCCAAACACATTGTTTGCCTCTGTCCTTCCATGAATCATACTTTGCAACAAAGACCAGCCTAGTGCTCCCAAGGAGAGTGTGAATCCAAGCAGAGCTGGGTTTTAGGTACATTAATAGAACAGTCTGGGTGGGTTTTTTTCCTTTCTTTCTTCCCTGTGAGCACTCATTGTGTCTGAAAATCAGACATCTTTGTGCCAGTGGTCATAACTGTCTGACACTTGTCTGGCTTATTAGGAAGACTCTGATAGGAGTTCTTCAGTTTTGCAGTTTTCTTATTTTGAAGGATTTTAGCTTGTCTCAAGATTATGAATTTCGCCTTTTGTTTTGTTTAATCTAGCAGGGATTCTCCAGTGAGGAAGTTCATTGTTTGCCAGAAGCTTAGAGGGGTTTTTTGTGGGTTTTCCTTTGATAAACACAGCACTTCTCATTTTGCAAGTGGGGAGATTTCTTTTATCTACAATTATTTATATATTCACAATTTCTTTTTGTGGGTAAAAAAACATTTTCAACTGGACAACAGTGGGCTGGGCTTTTTATTCTCTTCCCATGAAAAGCAAGAAGATGGAAGGCTGGCCAGTCATTACAAGTGCAAGTGTGAAAAGTAAATCATTGTTTCTGATGGTCAAAACCAAGGTGATAAACCTGGTCTCAGTCTGAGTACCTAAGTCTTCGCTCACCTGGTTTATTCTGCTCATCCCCCTGGGTGAATGCTGGTGGGGTTTCAGTGTGATGGGGATGTTTTTCAGGGGACCAGCTGTCTGGGATCCAGCAGAGATGTTGCTGCTTCTCAGTGAATTTGGATGAACCATATACCACCTGTCCTTCCCTGCATTGCACTGCCAAAGCCAGCAGCATCTGGAGCAGGGCAGAGGAGCTGCATCCACTGCAGAGGAGCCAAAGCATTACTGTTCCCTTTTCTTCACTGCTCCCCTGCTCGGCCCTGCAGCTGGCAGGGTGAGGAGGATTGGTTTGTCTGAGGAAGGACCTGCTTTGCTGTTTTGGAAGGTGGCCTGGTGTAGGGGTCATCCAGCTGTTACAGCTGTCACCATCCTCACATCTGCCTTTCCTCACAGCTGGGGAGAATGGCCTTCTCTAGCTGTAACCCTGGGTGACTTTTCCCTCTTGCAAAGCCCAACTGTTACTGTAAGACTCCAGATTAGCCAAGGAGGCCTGGGCTGGGTCCCCTTGCTCTTCTGACAGCACTTGCTATTCAGCAGCCTGAATGCTGCCTCTGTGCCTGCCTGTCCTCTCTGCACGCTCCTCAGCTGCCCTATTCAGGAAAAAAGAAAGCAGGGCTAGAAAGGAACTGCTTTCTGCCAAAGCAGCCCCTGGGGAATCCCAGTGCTGCCAGCCAGGGCTGGTCAGTGGGAAATGGGGGCTGAAAGGCTGCCATGGGATGTAGTGCATGGTGGAGGCAGCCTGGGCATGGGCAGGTACCTCAGGATCCTCCTCAGGAACCCCTCTGCTCCTGGGGGCTGGCTCTTTCATGATTCACAATGCTCTTACCAGTTCTACTATCTCTGGAGTTTGCAAGATTTTTGAAGCAGGAAGCTTGGCAGGGCACAGACTGCAGGTATTTACTTGGTGCCTGAATGGACTTGTTTGTCAGCAGTTAGCCCAGCTCCTTCTAGGAAGGAAGGGTGAAGCCAGAAGTACCAAACCCAGACTCTGCTTCGGGCAGGAGGGTGGAATGTGTCTCAGCACTTTGGGATCCATGGATGAGGGGTTGGAAACAAAATTTCCAGGCTGGGATGTGGGAAAGCTAGTTTATATTCCTGATCTGCTGAAGAATATGCCCATATCCTTGGACAAATCACTCAATCTCCCAATGCCTTAGTTTCCTGTTGGCAAATGATACTCCTTATCTTTCACCTCTCATCTCAGCAGAGGAAAGAGTTTGTCTTTCAGTATATATCTCATTACAGTGCTTTGTCTGGTCTACCTCGATAAAACAAGTAATTGAATTTAGATTAAATGGTCTAATACAGTCCTGCCCAGTGGTTACTGAAACACTTGAATGAAAGTTCATTCAGAGCCTTGATTCCCATTTCCTCATAAGGCCAAGACATAAAGTAATTAGATGTAGACGTAGGTTGTTATTGTAGCACAGTGACAGAGATCAGTGGTTATTGGTAGGAATGGCTTTTATAATCTAGTTTAATGGTCATTTACCTTTCAGTGACCTTGGTGTCAGGCAAAATTGGCAGCTCTTCTGCGAGGAATGTGCTTCCTCAATGAGGTCTTTGCCTTTTCATTTTTGGCTCTTAGCTTCACATGAGCCAGGATAGACACTGCTGCAATGCAAGAGACTTTCAGTCTGCAAAGAAAGGCACAGACTCCTGCCAAAAGAAGCCCTTTTCAGTGCTGTCCTGCTGCCACTGAATTGCTGTTGGAACAGATCAGTTGTGTTTAAAGCATCTCTTTGCTTATTGCTGCAAACCAGAGCTGCAGCTCTCTTCAAACTGAGAGCCTGTGGTGTCAGGGGCAGCCCAGGAGTTTCTGTAAAATGGGTTGCATTGTCTTGGAGTAAAAGAAAGGAGAATATATCTCATCATCCAGTTAAGTGCATGCAAGAAGAAGGAGCTGGTAATTCTGACTGTAACCCCCACCCTGAAAGTCCTTATTACATCAGTAAAGATGTGATAATTCTATATATTTCAAAGTACCATCCTTTCAGGGATGATCATCCACTCACTGCGGATGCAAATCACTCAGGTTTCCCACTGTGATGCTCCTATACCTCTCCATCATGTGTTGAGAAATTCCTACAGGTTTTATCCAGTTACTGATTTCTGTTGCTGTGGAGAAGGACATGACATGAGCTGTGCTGTGATTTCTAGTGGTACCCCAGGTCTGTGGCCATGCTTTGTAGGGAACTGGACTGGGTGATATCCTGGTGCCTGAGGGGGCTGGATTCAGTGCAGGTATTCACAGTGACCTTGGCCAAGCCTCTTAATTTTTCTGACAATCTAAACCTTACAGGTAATCCTTGTTTTCTGTGAAGGGGACTGAATTTTTGTAAGATCTGTGAAGCTCTTTGTTTGAAGTGGTGCCAGAAATATTACTTGAGTCACAAAGAAGTACTATGAGAATTGAGAGGAGTAATGTAGCAGTGGAAAAAAGTTTCAGAAAAGCATCTGAGAATTTCTCTGCCTTATGACTTAGGCTTCTGTCTACTGATATCTCATCCTCCTGCTCACAGCCATATGACTTTGCAAATACGTTCCTTACCTCTGTAACTATTGCTCTGCAGAGCAGGAACCATCTCTTTCTGTGCTCTGCTAAGATAAGGAGAGCAAAACTGTGCAGCTTGCAGGGAGAGCCATTTGTTTCAGGCTGCTTTGAAAAGCCACCAACCTGATTTCACCGTGAGCATGTTCCACACATCACCAGCACAGCATGATAAGTCATTAACTGAGATCAAGCAGTGACTTCCAGCACTCAGAATCCTGAGATGGTTTAATGTACAAGGGCTCTCAATTGGTTTTAGTCCTACAGACCTGCTGGGACCTGCTGTGATAGTGGCTTGCACAGAGGATCTTACAGACCCTCATCGTTGTAATTCGTTTTGCTTCTCACATTCCTCAGTCTCTGAGAAGTGTTATCTTGTTCTCTCTCTGATAGGAGAGAATGAATGGTCAGTGGAGGGTTTTTTGCAGGTATAAGGTTTGGATTGGGAATGTCCAGCTGAGTTCAGAGAGATACTTGCATAAAAGTAGATGGTTTATATACTGCTTCTTGCAGAAGAAGAGCAAAATTAATCTCTCTTGAGTCCCTGAAGTCTGACCATTGAGGTCTGACAGAGTCTTTCCACTGACCTCTGTGGCCCCAGGATCACATCCTAAATGAGCTGCTTTGAGTCACTGGAAGCCTGAGTTCAGCTTTGGTGGGCTGGAAAATGTAACCTACTGTATGGGCTGTGCTATTCATAAGCTCTCAGCCCTGTATGTGTGGATGCCTGGGAAAAGAATAAAGTCATTTTCTACAGTCTGGGGGTGGAGGAGGGAATGGGAATTGTACCCCCTTCCCTGCAAACCCACTGTTGTGATATCCATGTGGGCAGCTGTTGGGAGATGACCTCCTTCTGAAGCTTCAAATTAAGGTCAGGTGTCCCTGGTGCTGTTTTTTCTGATATCCCTGACACATGAATGTCCTGTGCAGCTGGCCTGACCAGCTGGACCTGACCTCAGTCTGAATTTTCTGAACTGGGCTACTGAAGCAGAGGAGTACAGCAAGGCTGTGATTTATCCTGGGGGGTTTCCTTAAACTTGGAAGAAGCAAGGTCCCTGAAGATTTAGAGAAGCCAGTTGTGAGTAGGTTTGACACCATTCATTGCTTATTGGCATCCAGTATTATTGTCAGCAAATGCTACCTGTTTCCTCACAGCTTATGGATAAAAAAGCTGCTATTTCTTGAAGTGATTCCTCTTTTCTCTGGGCAAAACAGAAGCTAGCAAAGACATTCAACACAGAGTGATGCAGGCATTTTCCATTCCCTACTGGTCCTAAATCAGACCAGAAGAAAATTAATTTGGTGTAGAGGGTATAGAATGAAGTGTGAATAACTACACATTGGCTGGTTCCTCTGGAGCTGTTATTGATTGATCTGGAGTCATTAGGCTGTTTTACAGTCAGTCTGGTGAACATTAATTCCGTTTCAGAGCAGTAGCAAGTTTTTTCAATTAATGGCTAGCAACATAAACCTTTACAGTGTAATTTATTTATCAATCTTCTAACATGTATCATCAACCCCAGGAAAGTTGCCTTGTGGCTAAAGACAGGTGAGTAGGAAGGTGATGGCTTTCTCCTGCCTTTAAAGAAGTGTTCTTTGCGATCTTAAATGTGGCAGCTCTTTAACCAGGGCTGCTCAGATGCTTTGTATTATGCATCCAAAACGTTCACACTTTTCTAGTTCATGGGTGTGAACTGCGACTCACAGGGGTTCCATGGGATCACCCAGTGTGGGAATGCTGCAAGTAAAGGGAAAGGAGCTTTGCCCCACTCGAGTTATCCCTAAGTGCCCTGGGGGAGAGCTAAGGGGTCACTGCCTGGCTTGCTGGTGGCCAACCCGAGCTTCACTGCCCCTCTCCTGTGCAGACCCCCAGCACAGGGAGCGATGGAGAGGGACCCTCCAAAGGGGAGCCGCGGTCCCAGCTGCGTTTGGCTCGTTTTTCCAGCACACTCTCCTTCTTGCACGGTGCCCTCTCTCCTCATAACGCTCTGTTATTTCCTCCTCCCGCCCCTGCTGCTAATTAGCCGCCGATAAACTCTGGTGTGAACAAAAGCAAGCAATTAAGAGTCTGTTGCTTCAGCGTGAGCGCGGTGGGAGCGGTGATGTGTTGGTGGCCGGGTGTGCAGCACAAAAACAAACCCCTTAGCCTGGCTGAGCCGCTGGTGCTGGGGAGCGGCGTGTCCCAGCTGCTTGCTTTGGGGAATGCAGGGATGTCTTGGGGACAGCAGGGCTTCCCGAGGCACTGGGAGATGCTGCTGAGCCTGGTGTCCTCAGTGCCACTTGATACAGTGGTCTCTGTGTCGTCACTGCAAGGTGGCTTGAGAAGTTACTGAATTGTAATTTATGTATGTGAGGAGGTGGGGATTTTTTTCTTCTTCTTGGGCTACACACATAAACATTTTCAAATTAATACAGACAGGGAAATAAGGGTAGAATGACACATAAAATTGTTGAGTGGTTTGTGCCAGAGGGGACCTTGGAGATCATCTAGTTCCAGCTTTCTAACCATGGGAAAGGACACCTCCCACCAGACTGGATTGCCAGGGCCCCATCTCTCCCAGATAAGTAGGAGGCTTAGAAAGAGGAAGCAAAAAGCAGAATTTTTGGTAGGTCCCGAGCCAAATGAGGTTTGAGTGACATTTGCCAAGACTCAAGGTGCGTGTATCAAGACCTTGCAAGCTGCCTTGGTGTAATCTTAGCCCTAATGCTCAAAATATCTCCAGGTTGTCTGCTTGAGGAATAAGTCCTAATGGAAGAAGACTAGGTATTTACAAAGAATTTCACTGATGTGTGAAATGGCTAAGGGAAGCTGGAGATTTTTTGGGTTGAGACCCACTTTCTTTCCAAAGCTAGAGGCAGGGTTCAAATTGGAAAATTAAATATGAACTATTCCTGGGCAGAAAAAGCAAAGTATTTTGGAAAGTATGGAATTAACAGATGTCCTCTTTTGACACACCACCCAGCTGCTTTGCCAACAGTTGTCTCTGTTTCTGTTGTAGCTCTCGAGCAGCTGCTCACAGAACTTGAAGATTTTCTGAGGATACTGGACAAGGAGAATTTGAGCAGCACTGCTGTGGTGAAGAAGAGCTTCCTCTCTGACCTTCTGAAAGTCTACACCAAATCCAGTGGTACAGATGAGGAAAACCAAGCATGGGGTGGTGGGCTGTCATGGGAATTGCTACAGGGTCTTGAAGCAACATTTTCCTGGCGGCTGGTGGGAAGAGGAGACATGAAAATTAGAAGGAGAAAATGAAACTGAGTTTATTTTTGCAGTGACCTCTAATTGTTTATGTAAAATTACTATAGTTATGTGTCCAGCTTTACAAGCAAAGGATTCCCAAGATTCCTGATCCTTTCTGTTTTCCTTATTAAACCTTAAGTTTATTTAATCCACTTTGTAAGATACACAGGATGTACTGTTTGGCCAAGTTAATGTTTAAGTAGAAATTTTAACTTAAGGAATTTCCTGACCATAAAGCACTTAATTTTTCTGCCTTTTATTATTGCTTGGGGTTTTTCCTGCACATTGCCTCAACCAAGGTGCTCTCTCCAAATGTGCTCAGCAGAGACACTTTTTACATCTGCCTTTGTGGAAAAACTTAGCAGCGTGCAAGCAGCGTGTGGCTAAAGAGTTCACTTTTCCCTTTGTTTGCAGGTGGTGACGAGGAGTATATTTATATGAACAAAGTGACAGTCCATAAACAGCAGGGTGACCAAGAGAAACAAGACAAAGGTAGGGAGCTGAAGATTAATGGTTTTGTCGTGTCTCATGGGATGATGAAGGCACACAAGGTTAGAGCCTTGCTCTGGCAGCTCTGAGGGCTGAAGCAGCTGCTGGTGCAGAAGGGCCATTTTCATAACATTCCCTTGGAAATAGTGGTCCTTGCCAACACTGTGAGGTTATTCCTGGAAGTAGCACTTTGGAGGTCTTTATTTTGGGATAAAAACGTTGCCTTCTAAGGCTTGAAGCTCCAGTGCCTGAAATATTCAAGGAAGCCTTCATGCTTTCTTTGGCCACAAAACAAGTCACTTTTTGCATCTTTGAGACCTTGAAAGTGTATTTCTTGTTTGCTGTGTTGCTCTGCTCTGGCCCAGAGGGTCTGTGTTGTCTCAGCCTTGCGAGGCAAGTTCTCAGGGCTCAGCCCTCACCATCTGCATGGGCAGAGCAGCTTCATCTCCCAGGGATGTGAGAGTTCTGCAGAGTAAAAGCCCAGAAATTAAACCTAGATAAAATATTCTTTTCCAATTTAGCTTTCCCAGGTTTTCGATTTGTAACATGGCAAAGAACATAATTGTCTAAAAATGTTCTTCCTCTTTGAAGTTCAGCATGAAAGAGGTTGCTGATAATTGCATGGAGGGAGAGTATTAGTGACACACATTTTTTAAATGCACGCCTAGTCAGGGGCTGATCCTACCCCAGAGTTTCCACTACAAGGACTCATCAGTGCAGCCTGCTGCTGATGTGCTGCTCCTGCAATAGTTGGGATTGTTCCACCTCCACAGCTGTTTGTTTTTGTTGTATTTCTTTGTGGTGGTTTTTTTGTTTTGTTGTTGTTTATTTGGTTTGATTTGCTCTTTAAACTACCTGCAGCCAAACTTGGGCTAACTTCAAATGCCTCTGAAGACAGGATGTCCTCCCAGATTACACATGCAGCCCCAGTGTGACCTCCAGACAGGGCCCTCTGGGTGATGCTGTAATGCTCTAAAATAGGATCACACAGTCTCCCAGTAGCTCCCAGCAGCTGAGCAGCAACAGAAGCATCTCTTTATATAAGTTCTCATTTGGGTGGATAAAGCAAAGCATCCACCATGCTCAAACACAGGGAAAATTTCAGACTATTTTTAGAGGTGGTTCTTTTATTGCAGACTTCTCCCTATCAAGGCCAGGGCCCTGCCCACTCAGTCACTCCCTGCAGGACCTGGCACTTCTCTCTTTTTGTTTTCAACAACTTCCCTATTCCAAGTAAAACTTCTGAGTAATTTGGAAATGCCGAAGTCAGTGAGACGTGTGGGATGTCAGCCACAGCTGCAGCTGGGTGTAGAGCCCTGATCCTGCCCCTGTAGCTGGATGGAGAGGTGCCTGCAGGTTCAGGTTTAGCAGATGGAGGGACCCACGTGCCCACTGGTGTGGAATCGATCTTCCAGTGATTATGCAACTCCCTCTATCCCTTTCATCTACTGCAATTCCCTGCCTGTTATGGGACTGGGGGCCACACTTTTGTGGCTGAGCTGACAGGACCTCTTGTGCCCTGCAGAGCTTCTTCCCCATATCAACTGTGCTCAAGTGTGCTCCAGCAGCACAGGGTGAAATGCTTTCCAAAGTGCATCAGCTCCAAAAGTCACCCCTCCAAACTTCAAAATGTGCGATTTCTGCACAAAAATGTATTTTGCTGCTCCTTGTATCTACTTGCAATTTTAGTGGTAAGGATTTAAGTGGAACAGACACTGCTTTTGAGATGTCTTCCTGTGGCCCAGTAATTGAATTCCCTGCCCTGGCTGATGAAGGCACCATAATTTGCTGGATCTCATTTACCTGAGAGATGCAGGAAATCTCTACCCTGCAAGTCCACGGGGCTCTTCAGTGAACCAAATGTCATCTCCTTCTGGGAGTCAGCACAAAGGGGCAGGAGTCTGGGAGGTGGGGCTGATGTGAAGGGCTCCTGGTGTGGCAATCCACACTACAATCCTCTTAGCCCAAATGCATGGTGATATCACTTTTACAAGGAACAGAGAGCACAGATAAGTAATAGTTAGTACAGATGTGAATTTCAGCAGGATTTTGGATGGTTTTTCTTTTTCCTTCCTTCTTCTAAATCCCCTTCAGACTGCAGGTTTTAGAGAGGCATCTTTATCAGAGGACACCTGCAAAATGTTAATGCTTGTCTAGGGAAAAATCTTCCTTCCCTCCCAGCCCGGTAAGGAAACAGTCTGTGATTTGTGGTGCTGGTGTGTGTAGCTGGAGAAGGAAGGGGTATATCCATCACTGAACTATCTCAGAGGTCGTGGGATTTGGGCACTGGCTGAGGCCACCCAGGAGTTCTGTGGTAGAAGAAGAGGGGGACTGAACTCAAGTTTTCTGAGCCTTCAGTGTACCCTGCAGATACTAAATCACTCTGCTTTCAGCTGCTTGGCAAATCTGACTTTACAGGGGCAGACACGGATCACCTGGAGGAGTTCTGCTGCCAGATGCTCGTACATGTGCTTGGCCTGGGCTGCTTTGGGTGCAGCCCTCCCCTGAGCAGTGATTGCACTGCTGATCATGGCTGGCTTTGATGAGCCACTGTGCACTCAGCTAAGCAGCCACTTTGCACTTTGCCCTGGGAGCAGGGTGGTGCTAGATCCGTTTTTTGGGAAGGGGAGCAGAGGAAGAGACAGTCACTGACCTGTCTGCTCACAGCAGCAGGGATCAGAGCTAGCAAGGACTAAAGTGCCATGGCTTTCCAGACACTGTGGTATTGTCTGCCCATGCTGCTTCTCAAGACCCTTTAAAGTCTCAGCAGTCTATCTGGCCTTCACAGTTTTCCCTCCAGAAGGAAAAACACGCCCTAAAACCAGAGGTCAGCTCTTCTGCTCCGTCTCCCAGTGCCACGTTCCTGGCTGTGACCTGAAATGACATGGTGGCCCTGCAGCCCTGCCTGTAATTGTCACTCTGCTCCCCACTGAAATAGCATCTTGCTGCTCCAGCACAGCCCAGGGTAGCAGGTGCTCTGCTGGGAGATGCCAAATGCCATCTGTGTAATTGTTCCTGCCTTGCAGTGCTGGATAGGAAGAACTCCCTGACCAATGGAGACTCAGGGCTGCATTTGTCACCTCCTCAGAAGGGCCTGCCAGACCTCCCCCCTCCAAAGGTAAGTTTTTCACACCCTTTGCTTTTCACTGCCTCAGCCTGGGGCTCTGAACCCCTTGAGGCTTCACTTTTGTCACATCCTGTGCAGCACGGCTGGGTGGAAAGACCTGTGCCTGTGTATGTTAGTGAGGCAAAGAGTCCTGGTGAGCTTTATTTTAAAAATAATAACAAAACATTGAACTAGGGATTTCCAGCTGTATGTTTCACGTTTACTAAGACTGTGGGTCAGTATGTGGTTGGTGCAGCTGGATGGTGGCCTGGGGTGGCTGGACACCCAGGAACCCTTGTGGTTCCCAAAGCTTGTGCACAGGTGGAGCAGGCAGCAAATTGTGCTGTGCTCCCTGGCGGGGAGACCCACACCCACTGCATGGCACTCCAGGCTCAGGGAAGGAGAAGTGAGGTTTTCAAAGCAACAGAGGTGGTGATGACTCTCAGCTGTTGCTTTGGAAATCTCTCCTGAGCTGTAAATCAGCTGTGCCTGGGCTGCTGACATGTTCTTAGAAAAGCCAGGAATCCTTCAGCTGCAGGGTGGTGGGGAGGTCCCTGGGCAGTACCAGCACCCCCTTGCTGCCAGAGCCTTTCTCAGTTTGGTCATTACCAGAGGTTTGCTCAAAGCTGGTGCTGTCTGTGCACTGGGTGCTGGTGTAGTTCTGGTTGTGCAGCCCCCAGGTCTGTGAGGAGGAGTTGCTGGCTCTGTAGATTTTTCTGTAGGGCAGCTCTAAGTCAGTTAAACACCATCAGTTCTCAGTGGGATGTTGTCTCTGCCAGCAAGCCAGCCCAGCTGTCCTAGACACAGGTCATCCTCGAGACCCTGAATGCTGCTGTTCAGCAGTTGATGCAATGTGGGAATTGCTGTTAGCTGGGATTTCAGGATGTGAAAGGAAAGGAGGGCAGGGAGCATGCATGGGGAGGAGGCATGGAGGAGGATGGGGTGGTGCATCCATCAACCACAAAGGAAGATCTGTTCTTTTCCCAGGAAGGAGGATGCAGGGTGAGGCCCCAGGACTTTTGCCCAGGGATCTGTGTTGCTCAGCTGGAGTTAGTGGAGGAGCTGGGAAAACAAGGGGTAGGATGGGATGCAGCTGACAAACCCTTGGATGCAGTGTGGATGCCTGCAGGGAACTGCTCCAGAGGGCTCTGCCCATGCAGATGGCTGGAGCTGGAGGGACTGGGAGCAGTGGCCAGAGCAGGAATCTCTCTTTAGTTAGCTCTGTACTTCACAGTGGGCAGGAGGTGGAATGAAGGCACCACTGGGGAAGCAGCAGCCAGGTGTCTCCAAGGCATTTCTCTTGAGCTTGGTGCAGCCCAGCTTTTAGATGGGCAATCAGCAAGTTAAATGAGGGAATTAGAAAAAATAGTCTTAGATTTTAGCTGAGAAGGACACCTGTCTTCTCCCAGACCTGTGCTGGGAATTACCTTCTCCCACCTGCTTGCCACTGTGAGTTAACCTCCCTTGGATGCAGCAGTCAAGTACATGCTCATGGTGAGCTCTGAGTGTCAGTGAGCTTTGGCAGCAAAGGTATCTGAGTGTCCTTCAAGGAGCAGGGCTGGGGAGAGCTTTAATGAGTGGAAGTTGCTGTTAGGGGGAAATGGATCTTCCCTGTCTGCATTTGCAGCTCCCAGTGCAGGCAGGAGCCACAGCCACCTGGGCACTGGAGGGTGGAGCACAGCTCCTTGCACAGAAACTGTGAGGTTAGGAGAGGAATTCAGATTAGATCTATTTTAGCTCTGCAGAGTTTTCTTTGGTTTGGTGACACTCAGCCATCCTGTGGTGCTCCTGGTTGCTCTACACTTGCCTTTGAGGCACAGAAGAAATATGGTGATAAAGCTCTGCACAGCAGATTGTCCCTGGTACCCACAGACACCTGTGGTCACTGGACAACCCAGCAGGGGTGGCCCACCTGGATCCCACTGATTCCTTTGGATTTGTCCCAAAACAAGCTTTCAGCAATGAGTTCTGCAGGCCAGGGCTCAGACATTGGTGACCTCTCCTCTGCTGCAGCTCTGCCTCTCCCCACAGGGAAAGTTGTGGTTGTATTTGCATGCTCATTGTGCCTTAGTGCAACAGGCAAATGTTCTGTGAGGGCCAGGATGGTTAAATAACACAATTTACAGCCTTTGACTTAAGTTAGAGAGTAAACCACTCCACGCCCCTAGGGAAAGAGGAGACAAAACAAATCCCTTCTGGGGCAGCCAAGGTGCACCTTGTTGGCTTTCACTGTCTGTAGCAAACAAAACAGAGCAGCCCCTTCCCTGACAGTTGTGGGATGGTGTCAAAAAACCCCATAGCATTTCTTTGTGTAGGCAATTTATTTATGTCACAGCACAAAGTGAGCTGGCTACACGCAGGAGGCCACCACAGATGGCAATTACAGACACATTTCCTAGCCAGGGAAGGGATTAAGTGAAGCCCTGGAGTGAAGGGGTTTGTTTTTGTTTCTTTAATGTAACACATTAGGACAAGAAGTTCCTAAACCTTTTAAGTGTTTGGAGGGCGAGTGTTTTCCAGCAGTGTTCTACGTGCCTCTGGAAGGAAAGTCCAGTCTGCTCACAGCATCTGGCAGACCACGTGAGGAGGAGTTTTAACACTGGGGAAGTTTGGGGGGTTGGCAGAGCCACGGGCAGCTCGCCCAAGTGGGAACAGACGCATGACTTTGGTGTGGTCAGGGTTCCTCGCTCCCACAGGCCCAACAGCTTCCCTTTGTGGGCAGCTGTTGGCCAGAAAATCTTTTCCTTCAAAGCTTCCTTTCTGCTTCTGGGCACTAGTAGCTGCTGGTGGAAACATCCAGGGGAGCATGGACAGCTTTGCACCTGCGTTTGGTGACACCAGCATGAGCTGCAGATGGACCAATCTTGCCTTAGGCTGCTCTGCAATGCTGGGGCACAACTGGCCCCTCTTCCCCAGGGAGCAATCAGGGCTGGCACAACGCAGGGTTTGTGGCTTTCAACATTCTCTCTGTCTCTGCAGAGACACCTGCTGTAGTGCCCCTCTCCCTGGGAGGAGTGGGGCTTTAACCCTGGGCATCCTGTCAGGGTTTGCCCAGCCTCAGTCAGGTCGGCTGAAGCTTTGCAAGGCAGAGCATCCTGTTGTTGGATGGCTGGGGGTGGTTTGACTTTGCTGAGGAGCAGGGACACCTCACTGGGGAACAGGGGAATGCTTCTGTCAGGTCAGGGTGGGACATGGGATGCCAGGTATTTGGGAAGAACATAAACTCTGTGCTCGTCCTACTGATCTGTTCATGCTGCTGCTCTGCTGTCTCATGACCAACATCTGTGTGAATCACCTGAAAAGTAAAAAGTTGGTTTCTTAACTTCATTTTTTTTTCCTCATGTATTGATATTTCTAAAGGATCAAGGCATGTTTTTCCTGCCAGCCCTTGCTTGTGTTTAGGGAGGGGTTTGGCAGGCACCACAGGGATTTTCCAGCACTTGGACTCTTTTCAAAGGCTTATTTTCCATTGGTGTTGTTTATCCATGTCCTTCGTTTTTTGTTAAGAGCACAATAAAGATTCCCAATATAGTTCCTGAAGCAGATTTTTAGTTGTTAGTTTCTGTCAGTCAGGGACTTGGAGACACAGCCAGAGACTGCTCAGGTTATGTTTTCAGTGTAAAGCCAGGCTTGCACCAATTGTCCTCCCTTCTGGTTCCCTGATAAGATAATCCATGGCACAGAGAACCATCCCCAGTTACAATGGGCATCTTAGGGGGGTGTCAGTGCAGCAGGCAGAAATCTCAGTTCAGAGCGAGGCTGATGGGTTGCAATTGCTGCTATGAGTTATCTTCCCAGGGCTTTCAGCAACATCAAAGAAAGTAACATTTATGATGCAATTATATAGTAATTTCAATTTATATTTGAGATAACTGTGCCACATCTAAAAGATTTCATCCACTGGGATGCACTTGAGTGATAAAAAAAAGAGGAAAAGGACACCCTACTGTTTTGAAGGATCTGTTTTTACCTTAAATCATCTTTCTTTTATGTGTTTATTTTGCAGATTCTCGAAACAAAGCAACCTCCAGTCCCCAAGATTGAATCCCCAGAGGGATATTATGAAGAGGCTGAGCCCTATGATGTCTCTGTAAATGGTATATCCCAGCTAAGGGGGTTCATGTGGGAGGGGGTTCATGTGGGAGATGGAGGACGTGAGGTTTATGAGAATCAGTAAATGAAAGCACAGATATTTCATAGCTTTTGAGACAAGTTTGTTTTCTGCTGCTCATCACACTTGATATTACAGACCTAATGCTAGCTGGAAAGCAAGGACTACTGGATTACTCCAATTTTTAGTTTTCCTGTAGAAGTTAGTGATACGCTTGGGTCAATATGGCATCGGTGTAAAATGTTAGAAATCATTGTGGGTTCTCTTTGTCTTGATGGTTTTCTGGCAGATAGACTGCAGTCAAACACAAGTTTCTATTCAGGACTGAGTGGTGAAGCTGTGGTGGCTTGCATTCGTGTCCTAGTGCTCTAATTGTCCCCTTGGGGCTCAAAATCCATGGCTCTGCTGGCTGTTAGGAGTGATAACCATTTTTATAATTGGCTCTTTACTCAGCTCTGTCTCTTGTGACAGTTTAACCGCCTGTCAACTTGATTAGAAAGCCACTCTCCGTGTGAGGGGAAAACGTGTGGGTTCCCTTGCACACAGTCTCTGCCTGGGACAGCACCCCCAGCCATGTCCTGAAGCAGTGCCACCCAAACCGGTCCCCTGTGGGCTCCCCACCCCTCTGGGAGGAGATTGCTGCATGCTGAGCTCCCACATTCTCACTTTTTACCATGTATTCCTGCATCCTTTTGTTGAACACCCTTCACTGAGAGACTGCCTTCCTCAGATCTGATAGCAGAGCTGATCTTGTCATTGCTTTATAATCCATTTAAGCCCCTGTGAGATAGATTATATCTCACATCCCTGCCCATCAGCCTCGGCTGCAAGCAGAGTGTGTGGCATGGACAGAGCTGAGTGGCAGGAGTCGAGGCAAGCAAAGAAGTGAGAGTTAAGGGTGAAAGATTTGGATCTGAACCCTTGGCTGTTGGATCTGAGCTTCATCTGGGAGAAGCTGGGTTGTCTCCAGCCCCAGTGTGAACTACTGGGCTTTGAAGCTCCTTGTCAGTGAACAGGAAGATGGTGTCCAGCTCAGTGGGAGAAGGTTCAGGCTCATTGTGCCCAGGGTGAAAGGTGCTGCTCAGGGCAGAGGAGAGGCCCCTCCAGCTCTGCCCTGGGTTCTGCTGAAAGGCCCTGGGCCATTTGGCTGAGGTGAGGGCTGTGAAGCCCTGCTGCAGCCGGGGCAGCCCAGGGTGCTGCAGCCTCATCCCCATGCCTGCAACATAAGATAAAGGACATTTCTTTTCCCCCCTGCTGCACATTGGGAAAGTGGATAAATTGTTAAGAGCCACAGCACAAAAAGGCATGTGCTGGATGAGCTGGAATACAGCCATGGATCCATGTGCTGGGATACCCAGCTTGTGTTATCCAGGAGCTCCATAAACTCGCCCTCAGTTCAGAGATTTGGCTGGCAGGAATGATAAATGCCCACCCAGCTCCCACCTCTGCTTTTCCTTGGTAACCTGCTGCTCTGAGACGCAAATACACCCACCACCCACCGGAATCTAGGTCACTCAGTTGCCTAGGGAAATGAGAGATCAGAGCTCTGCAGAAAGAGAAAAGCACAAATGATGGCAGCACTGTCCAAGTGAGACAGCTCTGGGTTTGCTCTCTGTGGCTGCTGTGATCAGCTGTTGCACCAGCAGGCTCTGTGTTCTGCTGAGCACTATCACAGCTGTAAGTGGAGGCAGGAGCCTGTGAAGCCAGCAGGGATGGGACAGAGGATTCCAGTGATTCCTCACCACTGAGGTGTGTGGTGCCTTTGCATCCTGTGATTGCTCAGCCACCAGTCCCCTCTGCAGAGCCCACCACATCCCTTCCACACAAACCTCCTGGTGTGCTACAAAGTGTGTTTTGTGTGAGGAGGAAGGAAGCATCGTGAGAATCTCTGTGCTCTTTGGCAACCTCGTGTTGGAGGTGGTTCCTTGTGGGGTGAGCCAGAAGGAGGAGCAGGGAGAGATGTGGAGCAACAGGTATATGGCAGGAGAGGCTGTGGGGGCTGAGGAGAAGGTGAAGTGTGGTGTGCTATGCAGAGGGGAGCTGGGCAGTGATGCTGCTGCCCTGCTTTGCCTCAAGAGATCACGCTGCAGCATGTGGGCAAAGCTGCAGGTCCCTGTCCTGCCCTTTGTTTCAAGGAGCACGAGCTCCCCATCCCTTCCCCCTTCCACAGCCTGTGCCCTATCAGAAGTCAGTAGTGCTTTGTACCTGTCCTACACAATGATGCTCACTGCTAGCAAATGATCTGGGACCTTGGTGTGACTGCTGTTGCTAAAGGGCAGTCTGGACGTGCACGGCTTTGTCCTGGCCAAAGATGCTAAAGCCTGGCCCCAGTAACTTCCCAAACCCTCTGTGCCTTTCCCCATAGGCTGGACAGGGAGGGGGTGGCAGTCCAGGAAGCTGCTGGTGGCCTTTCATAGAATTATAGAATGGCCTGATTTGGAAGGGACTTTAAAAATCATCTTGTTGCAACCCCCTGCCATGTGCAGGAGCACCTTTCACTAGACCAGGTTGCTCAGAGCTCCAGCCAGCCTTGCCTTGAGTACTTCCAGGGCTGGGGCATCCACAGCCTCTTTGAGCAACCTGTGCCAGTCCCTCATCATGTTTGCAGTAAAGAATTTTTTCCTAAAATCTAAGCTAAACCTGCACTCTCTCAGTTTGAATCCACTTCCCCCGTCACTGTAAGCTCTTGTGAGGAGTCCCTCTGTGATTCTGTTCCTGACACTGTTACAGCATGAGCCTTGGAAGACACCCATGTGTCCCCAAACAAATGGGCGTAGTGAAATCAGACAAAAATAGGAACACCACTAAAATAAGTGGGTGCACTGCCAAGAAAGGACATCAAAGCAAGCCTCCAGATGGGCCAAGGAGATAGAGGTTTTGTGCACCATCAGGGGTCGGACTGCGAGGCACTGTAGCAAACCGTGGGTGAATTAATTAAAATGAAGCAAGCGGGAGAGTCCGCTGGGTCTCGGGGCCCCTCTTTCATCAGCAGCATTCCCACCCCTCCGCTGGGGAAGCTCTGCCTTTCATTTTCCAGCTCCAGCAGAGGCTGCTGCTTCCCTTCCCTCTTGGGCTGAAATGTGTTAAACCCTTATCAGCAGCCTTTGCATAATTGGAGGGTGTGATAAGGAGCGGAGTGAAAGCGGAGAGGGGCGCCGTGGCTGCCAGCTGAGCAATAATTGTTCTGGCTGAAACAGCTCATCGGCCCTGGCTGCTTTTAATTACGATTACGATGATTCTGTTTTAAAGGGAATTGCCTGGTTTGAGGGGATGGGTTGAAAATGCTGTCCGTGGTTGAAGTCCCAGCCTAATACAGCACGCAGGGATGGGACAGCCTCGCTGGCAGAGGGGACTGACGCCCTTGTTCTCTGCATTTGCTTATCTCTGGCTTTGTCTCTTTGTCTCCCTTTCTCTTTCTTTTTGACTGTGCAGGTCTTTTTGGTAGGCTTGCTGCGGCTGGACCCAGGCCAGGGTTGCAGGTTACTGAGGGCGTTATTTATGCCACAATAACTATGGGTATGGCATGCTTTCCAAACCTGAAGTGCCTTTTTTAAACAACAACAACAAAACCTCCCAAAAATACCCCCCAAAAACTAAGTTTTAGCAAAGATTACCAGGTACCTCCCCCTGGATTTGCCTGTTACATGCATGGAGGGTAACCACCTCTCCCTGTCTGTTTTGCACAAAGCATTATTTTTGTGTCCTTCCCTGTGCTCAGGATGGCAGTGAAGAGAACTTCCCTAGCTTTTATTCCCCTGGTTCTGTCACTGGTGTGGAGCTGATGTGTGGTAATGCTGGGTGTATTGACAAGTAGCTGTTTGGTGAATGATTGAAGGTGCTGCACTGAGGCAAAGGCAGAGTGGGAGTATAAGATGGTCTGAGTTTCCTGCATCATGGCATTGATTTAGCTCCCTGGGAGCTCCTGGGAAGACTCACAGGAAAGCAGGGGTGGATTTAGATAAAGGCATCCAAGACTGTGGCTGCCACTGAGCTGTATGATTTGGGACTGAGTGAGCCTTAGTAGTGACCACAGGGTTGTCACAAGCCACCAGGCAAGGCTGGTCCCAGTTTGCCAGCTGCACAGCCTGGTAAATGCCTGTCCTTCATGAGGCTGCAGCAGTGTCACCAGGCCAGCAGTTGCTGCAGCTCTTCAAGTGGGGAAGAGCTCATCTCATGAGGAACCACACTTGTGGTTGTGGTTGATGCACAGGAGAGCATCTGGGGCTTCTCAGGAGTAAGGTGGCAGCCTGAGACCTGCTGCTTAGGCGGGGGCACCAGAGACTTCCAAAAGAGGCCAGAGGGGTGGTTAGTGCTACCCCCATGAGGATGAGGAGGGAGTTTTGGAAGATGACGTTCCCTTGGGCATCCTTGCTGCTGCTGCATATGGAAAGGTCCTGTAGCAGTGCAGAGGTTCAGCTTCTTGGTAGGGTTGAGAAACGCCTACACTTTTATTCCTTCTGAACTTCTGTGCAGGGAAAGGTGGACAAGGTCTGCATAGTGAGAATGCACTGAGGGGGGTAAAGTTTTCCCATAAAAGATGGACAGTTTGATATGTTGAGGGCATGGAGATGGTGAGGCAGTAGTGTGCTCCATTCAGAGACTTTGAAAGGGAGTATTTGCTTTTTGAAAAGCTTGTTTAATTGGTGCAGTTTTGATCACTTGAGGGAGGTTGTAGAGTGAAATTTCACTGGGGGTAAGAGTGTAGCTTTGTTACTGCATCTCAGTTCCTTTTATTTAAAGAACAAATAAACCCAACTGAAATGTTCTTCAGTGAAGCCCCTAATGCCTTTTTCTTTCTCTTTTCTGACTGCTTTTCTTCTTTTAATTTGCACCAATCCGATAATGTTATTTTTATGTAGATAGTAAGATTTGGTGAGAATCCAAATTAGATTAAATTCCAGTGAGAGAAACTTAACAATATTCCTCCACGGTGTTTGCTAGGACAAGAATGCCGAACCCTACACACACATTGTTTCAAGCTCACTATCATCTTCTGTGAGCTTCTCTTGTGACTTAGAGCTCTAAACGCCAGGAGAGCATTGCAAATCCCCCTGCAGACAGGGAGAACATTATCAGTGTTTTTGATGAGCCTGGTACCAGTGATCAGCTGAAAACTCCAATAATCTGCAATGCCTTAGAGCTGAGTATTGAAAATTCCAACTCATCCTAGTAGCATAGCAATCCATTTAAGAATGGACATAAAAAATGTTGCTAGTGCCCCTCACATTTGCCACTTACGACTAATTTTTGGTGCTGCAACAGTGTTTACTTCAAAGCCCCTTGCTGTCCCTTAGATGCTGAGTAGAGAGAGAGGGACCTGTTAGACCAGAGAGGGAAAGTGAATGACATCTCAAATACAAGAGATCATTGTTTGTTGCATGGCCTTGCAATTACCATTTTTACTTTACATTTAGAGGACAAGGGCTGATTGCAGTGTGCTGTTGCCTTAAAAATTGTGTGTGATTGGCTTGAAGTGGAAAGTAGTAAAAGCATCTTTGGGGGGAAAGCAGCAAACATCAGGAAATGTCTAAGGAATGTTCTCAAATTTGTGGTCAACTGAGAAGTGTCTTTTGAGTGTTTGCTAACAGAGGCTATCAGGTGCAAAATACTGCAATGAGATTCATGCTGGGCTAGAAAGAAAAAAGGATCTATGAGGGTCATTTTCCTACTAATTATCCTGCCTTAGGAGAGCCTCAAAAGACACGTCCCTGCACTGGAAGCTTGTGCATGTGTGAGCATGGCTGAGGGAAGCACTGGACTCAGAGTTATTCTAGAAATGGATTTAATGACAGAGCTTTGCTTTCGTTATAGAAGATGGTGAAGCCGTTAGTAGTTCCTACGAGTCTTATGATGAGGAGGAGAGCAGCAAAGGCAAGTCAGCAACCCATCAGTGGCCATCCCCAGAGGCCACCATTGAGCTGATGAAGGACGCCCGCATCTGTGCCTTCCTGTGGAGAAAGAAGTGGCTGGGACAGTGGGCAAAGCAGCTGTGTGTCATCAAGGACACCAGGTTGTTGGTGAGCAGGTCCTCTACTCTCTAAGATAATCTCGTTTTATGAGCTGAGGAAGGAAGTGGCACCTCAGACCATGTTAATGAGCTGGCAAAAAAAACCCCAACGTACCCCTAGAAGCAATGCTTCAAAAAACGTGTCCTGGAGATTTGGGGATCTTACTCCAATTTCAGAAGGAATGTGGGCATGGGATTGCTGAAGGGGGCACAAGGACACATTTGTGACCAAAATTCCAATCCCCCAAAATATCTAGGGGTACTTTTTGGGGAAACTTTTTGAGGTGGTTGAGGAGAAGGGATACTTATCCCAGAGGCTGACCACACACTTGATCCTGTGTCAGTAGACTATATATGCATGCAGTCAGATGTATGTGCACCTGTACATAGAGGGATCTCCTCTGTGTATTCTGTGCAGACTTTTGAGAACTGTAGGGCGTTCTTGTGTTCAGTGCACTTAAAGCATGTGGCTGCATGAGTTATTTATGGGGTTGAGTTCATGGCAGTGAGCAGGAGGGTCCCTCCTCTGCCTCTCACCTGTTCCCATCCTCCTTCCCCAGTGCTACAAGAGCTCCAAAGACCACAACCCCCAGCTCGACGTGAATTTGCTGGGCTGCACTGTCATTCACAAGGAAAAGCAAGTGAGGAAGAAAGAGCACAAGCTGAAGATCATCCCCACAAATGCTGATGTCATCGTGCTGGGGCTGCAGAGCAAAGACCAGGCAGAGCAGTGGCTCAGGGTCAGTGACACCTTCAGGACTTGTCCCACTGGTGCTCCCATGCTTTGCTGGGAGACCAGATCTTATCTCAGCCCTGTCCTTGTGTGCTCTGGCTCCCTTCCTCACTGCGAGCCTTTATACAAATATACCACTTCATTTTCATGTCGTGGGATAGATTCTTCCTGCAGCTCCCTGCTGCCTTCAGTGTGCTGGAGGCCACGTGGGGACCTCCCAGCCCAGCTGCTGTGGCCGGGGGAGAATGTCTGGGGTGGGTCCCCAGCATGAATTGGCTGAGGGCAGGGGTAAATGCAGCCCTTCCCCTGAGACAGCAGCAGGAGGAGGAGCCTCCTGGAGCCCTGGACAGCCCCGGGGCTGTGAGACGCCAGGGCTGCCTTTGCTGGCAGCCTCTCCCAGTGACTTGGATCCAGCAGCTTCTGCTGCATGCTTGATGCAACACCAGGACAGTCCCCAGGGTCACAGGGAGAGTAAACCATGGGTCTCCCAGGCTGATGTGGTTTTGCCTGTCCTATTTGGGCGAGATTAATTGATCCTCTTACTGCAGCTCTCTCACAGGCTTTGGCTTCCCCTTCTGCACAGGTAATCCAAGAGACCAGTGGCCTGCTCTGTGAAGGAGGCAGTGAAGGCAACCAGTACATCCCAGACTCGCAGCGTCTCAGTTACCCAAAGGTACATCTTGTCTCTACAGACAGAACTAGCACTCAGGCTTTCCAGCCCTATTCCCCCACTAGACAGTAGTGTAGGTGTCTTAAGTTTAGGTAAGCAAAGACCAATATGAGTGAAACCAGACCCCTGTGCTGCTGAAAAGGAGCATTCTTGGAACCATCTTTATTTGCCTTTGCATCTTCAATTTTGTTGCCATATCTTTCCTCCCAGACTGACTCAGCATTTGGCTACCCGCTATCTAGGGCAGCAGCTGCTGTCTCGTTCAATGGGATGGTTGTGTTCACCAAAAGCTTTGGGAGGGACATAGACCCTTGGATGCCAGTGCTTGGGCCATCTCTAGTCCAGATTTAGGTGACACTCCCCTGGGAGCAGCTTGTTCCAAAACAGTGGGAGGACAAAGAGACTTTCCCAAGTCTCTGATGGACACCCAAAATGGACCTGTTTGGGGCACCTGGCTGGTTCCTGTGCCCATGCCCCCTACAGGGACTGTCAAATGCCCCCACCAGCCAGGCTGCAGGGTAGGAGGCTGCAGGATGGCACTAGTGGTGCCACTGTCTTCCCAGAGGTGATCCCAGCTGAGGTGGGGCATGTTCAGGAGCAATGGGAAGGGCACAGTGTGAGTGAGCTGGCTGGGGGTGTCTGGGTGAAAGCATCTGCTACAGAGAGGGTGGGACCTCATAATACAGGAGAAGGGGGGAAAGGTCCTTGCAGCACGTTCTGGGTGGAAGGATGGGTCACCTGCATCCGTGGAGCTTGTGCCTGGTGCTTGTTGGCAGGTGGAGGTGTCCGAGAGATACTCTGCAGCCTCCGAGAGCGGGAGCAGCACCGACGGCCACCCCGAGGCAGCTGAGACAAAAGATGGTAAAACTCTGCCCTGGGAATGACAGGGAAAACCAGCCCTTGACCCTGTCTGGGGCTGGGGCTTCTGCAGCTCCTGCCACTGCCACCTCAAACAGACCTGATGAAAGCTGTGTATGCCTGGGAATTTGATATTCTGACCAGGATTACCTGCTGATTCCATAAGTTTATTCATGACTGATGTGCTCAGTAGGAGAATGTTGAAGAGGCACATAAGACTGTTGAGGAGAATGCTGAAGAGGCTCTTTGGACATAAAGTTTTCCCCCTTCGCACCTTGTGTCCCTGTTTTAGAGAGGAAAAGACTTGAATACAGTAAATGTTTATGGTTAATGGTGCTTAATTAAATTGTTTGTGGTGTAGGAAAGTGAAGGGAGTTTGGTACCTGCCCTGCAAGAACTGTGCAAGCACCTCCCTGCAGTGACTGGTTTTTGGTCAGAGCCAACTTTTGGTCAGAGCCAACCCACGTGTAAAGCAATACAGATTAGCATCTTCCACAAATCCCTAACTGATCTTACTGGTGCCATCTTTATCCTGAATTCCCTGGGCTTTAGACTTTTCCAGCCTGTCCCTGAGTCTCAGGTTTGCCCTCTGCAAGGGATGTGTGTGAGGTGGGGGCAGGACCCCGGCTGGGACAGCAGGCTGGGAGCTGGGAAAGCCACGCATGTCTCTTTTTCATTTCTGGTAGTTAAGAAGAAGGGCACAACTGGCCTGAAACTGAGCAACCTGATGAACCTCGGGAGGAAGAAGTCCAGCTCCCTGGATAGCCCAGAGAGATCCCTGGAGACTTCAAGTAAGTGGCAGCATGAGGCTCTCTGCAGGGATTTGTCTCAGGGCTGGATCTCAGTGTGCAGGGCAGGATGAGCACCAGGCATCATCCTCCCCAACCCTGCCTGTGCCAGGTGGTCCTGCCAGTAAATCCATGCAGGTTGTGGTGCCTGTGGCTCTAGGGGTGACCCAAGAGGAAGGGTGGGTAATACAGACGTGCACACACGGGGCATTTGTGCTGTCCAGTGTGTGGGAGTCTGCAGGGAGGGTTGTGACGGTCAGCTTGTATTTCCTACCTGGCACCAACTTTGTCCAACCATCTGCAGCCAACTTGCTGCTCCAAATCAATTCTGAATTTCAAAGGTCTCATTTTCAAGATTTTTACCCTTTTCACCCTGTTTTGGGTGGATAGGACAGCTTGTCTTTGTGCTTTTGCTCTTTATTGGTGCCTGTGGCTTTGTGTTGCGTGGTGATCTCATAACTTACCCATTAGACATCCCCAGGCACACAAATTAATATGGATGAAATGGAAAATGTATCTAAGTAAGCTGTGCTTACTTGCAGGTTACCTGAATGTGCTGGTGAACAGCCAGTGGAAGTCACGGTGGTGTCAGATAAAAGATGGGCACCTCCATTTCTACCAGGACAAGAACAGAAGCAAACTGGCTCAGCAGCCCCTGAGTTTGGCAGGTTGTGAAATCATCCCAGAGCCGAGCCCTGATCACCTTTACTCCTTCCGCATCCTGCACAATGGCGAAGAACGGGTTGTTTTGGAGGTAGGGTGTACATCTCCCAGAAAGCTCTGGCTGAAAATTGTCACCTTGGGTACCTTAGGAGGTCTAAATGCCAGTGAGTTCCTGAAGAGTCCAACAGAACAGAACCTGAAGTGCAGGACTTTAGTTTATCTGCCTGTGGTCACCTAGAATGTGTCCCACCTCACTGGTAACCCAGGCTGTGTGTGATGCTGGCAGCTCCAGAGGGACCATTCAGCCTTCATCTTGGGCACTCATCTTAGGATGGGACGTGGGGTCCTCTGGAGATTCCCATCTCTCCCCCCCGACTGCAGGATAACCTTGGATAATTAAGTTCTATGCAGTGCATTGCAGATGGTTAATGTTCGATGAGAAGAATGCCACTTTAGAGATTTAAGGCTGTGATTTAGGAGGAACAGAGAACTTCATCTTTTGACAACAGAGCTCCAAAGCCATGGGTCACACATCCCAAGTAAGCCTGTCACAGATCTGCCCCGAAAGAGCAAGTAAATTCATCTCCATCTGTTACTTTCCTTTGCCTGCATCCAGGATTGTTTATCTCTAATCTTACTTCTCTCTGACGACAGCATGATTATAGTAGGAGGTGGACAATGTGAGCAATTTCCTGTATTTTTCCAGTGGGTGGAATATTTATAGTTAAACAACTGACTTCGAGGGCATGCTGTGAAATTGGAAGATGTTTTTGTTTAGTTTCTGATTCAGGGTATGTCTGTATCTAAGAAATTTTGCCCAATTACAGATGTGAAGAAGAGGTGCTGGGAAAATTTACATTTTGTGAATGGGACAAGTCTCTATTTTGTTGGGATGTCAGACTCCATGTAGGGACTGGCTGGCTGGCAGGCTTCCCAGGTTCCCCAGTCTCTGCTAAATAAAACAGACTGAAAGCTTAAAATATACTTTCCAGTTTGGAAAGTGTATATATATTCACTTGCCCTGAATTTTACTTCGTGGTTACTGCTTTGACTCCTCAAATCAATGCAAAAAGTGGCTGTATCAGCCAACCTCTTGCTTCAGGTGGAGCCCCCTGGAATGGGAGGTGCACGTGGCAATTTGCTGGAGCTGAATTCATAGCACAGAGTTTAACTCTCCGTGTTGCAAAATGTCAGACTGCTCACTGCAGCTGGGAATTGGGTACTGACCATGTTAAAGCAACTGACTCTGTTGCTTTAAACTCTTCCCTTCTCCTCTCTGCAAAGAACCGTGGAAGGTGTTTGGGCTCTGGCAAGGGGACCTCGCAGGCTCGGGTCTCCTTGTCTCTGTTTTGGCAATCCCATTGCTGCACTCTGCTGGTGCAAAATAAAACCCGCATGCTTCCCTCTCCCAAAGCTGCTCCCTGCCAGCATCTCCAGCCCCAGAGACTTCTCTTACTCTTGTAGACAGCTGAGTCAGACCACTGCAAGGAAAATGCAGACTGACTAGAAATTTTAGGAAGGACCAGAGCAAAGAACTGCATTTATGTAGCTGTCAAATTTTTGAATCAGTCCATACATGGAGCTATACATTTAACGCAGCCTCAGGTTTATTATAAATACCCAGCAGTTCATCTTTCCCCTTGGAAGCCCAGGGGATTTCCAGCATGCTTCCCTACCCAAACTAAGCCAGCACCAGCCCTGTGAGTGCAGAGGAACCGCTGCTGAAACCTGTCCTGCCTGTCTGCTCACCCTGCAGGCAAAGTCCTCAGAGGAAATGGGCCACTGGCTGGGCCTCCTCTTGTCGGAGTCAGGCTCCAAAACAGACCCAGAGGAATTTACCTATGACTACGTGGATGCTGACAGGGTTTCCTGCATTGTGAGCGCTGCGAAGAATTCCTTCTTGTATGTCACTGGTAATGGGTCGGGGCTATGTGGGGCTGGTAGGGGGAAAGCAAGCCAGAGCAGAGGGCCCTGCACTGGTGGGAGGGTGGCTGCCATGGGAATAGGTGACAAATTCACAGCTGCAGCTCAGTCACTTTCTTTTGGGACAGGAGAGCACTTCCTGTGCCACCAGGGTGCATCTGGCCCGAGCTGCAGCTTGCCACGGGGCACGTGCCTGAGTGGCTGTTGTAAGAGCAGGTTGGGCTCTCAGCCATGCAGTCCCTCGTGCCACTGGGGCAGGGTGACTGTGCTGCTGTGGCTGAGGGCTGGGCGAGAAAGGAAAGAGCCCAAGGGGAAACACAGCCCCACTCTGGTGGGTGCTGCCTGATGGGCAGCAGCAGCAGTGATCACACTGCTCTATGTGGCTCTGCCTTCTCCTCTCCTGCCTGGCTGCCTGGCCTTGCCCACACCCCAGGACTGGTGTTCTCAGGTGTGTAAAAATGCAGCACTGCAGAGCTGTGCAGCACAGCCAGTGCCCCTGATGGGATGTCCTGCTGCCTGTTCACAGCCTAATGCAGAGGAAATACTCCGAGCCCAACGCCTACATCGACAACCTGCCCAAGGGCAGGGTGCAGCAGGATGAGCTGTACGACGACGTGGATCTGCCAGACCTGCCCGTGGTAAGACACATGCCCTGCTGCAGGGAGCTCTGGGGGGATCATGGCAAACATCTGGCCATGGAGGGTCTCCAGAAGTTAAAGGGGAGGGTTTTCCCAGCAGTGATGAAGTGGATTCCCAGCCCCTGGGGAAATCCTGGGCTTTGCAATGGAGCAGAACCAAGTGATGGAGAGCAGTTGTGAAGGAATGGGAGAGAGGTTTCCAGAAAGGGGCTGTAGGGATTCTCAGGCAGCTGGGATAAAATTCCGGCTTTCATCAGCAAACAGCATGGATTATTTGGTGATGGTGGGCTTTTTGGAGCCTCACCTTTCAAAATTCCTTTTAATGCCTGTAAGAACAAGAACTTTTCCTGTGTGAAAGGACAAGAACAATGGTTGTGCTTGGAATGGGACTGTTACCTCAGGAAAGGCAAAGAATGTGGCATGGGTTGCTGGATGTACAGCAGTGTGATATCCTTGCATGGGGCTGCTGCTACCATCAGAGAGACCTATTGAGGGAGAACAGGAAGGGCCTTTCCTTCAGTGCTTCAGAAGGTCCTCTGTGGAATGACTCAGACACTGGCATTTTAGTTCCTCTAAAATTTTTGGAAAACACTCCAGATTGCCTGAGATAGTGCTGCTGTGCAGTGAGATGTTTCTTGTACTTCTAGTTGCAGCAAATGGTCTCTTTTGCAGGAAGAAGTACCCAAAAGTGAGAGCAAATTGGAGGGGGACCAAGACAGAGTGTATCTGGATCTCACCCCAGTGAAGTCCTTACTACACTGTGCTGGCAAAATGTCCTGCCAGTCTTCACCCCTCAGCTCACCATCTCTAGAAAGGGCTGCCAGCAAGGCTGCCCCGGAGAGCGCAGCTGAGACAGCCCCCATGGCCAAGGAAGCTGAGCCCTGTACTAAGGCAACAGAGACCTTGGAGCAGGTACTGTCCACACCGTGATGCCAGGCCAGGTTTAATCACTGAGCCAGTTCCCTACCACTCATCAACCCACTTCATTTCTCCTTTCCAGAAACACCCAGACAAGCCAGAGCCAGAGGAGGCTCTGCCACGGGTGCCTGCTGTCAAAATCCAGACCCAGCAGCAGAGCATTGCCTTGCCCCAGGTGGCCCCTGAGGTGCCAGTGGGCACAGTTCCAGCAGGCAGCCCCCAGCTGGTGCCTGCACACCGGCCCAAGATGCCACTGCCAGGTGAGTGAGCCTGAGGGTGCTTAAAGAGAGGTGGTGCCCTGACTCCAGTGGTTGGTGACTTTTCAGACTTCCCCTTGTCCCCTTTCAAGCACCTGAAAAGGTTTTCTCCCTCCTGCTTTTTTCCCCTGACTGAGCTTGTTGTTGGTGGGCTGTGTTTCCAGCAGCAGCAGTGGAAACCAAGCTGGGCAAGAACAGGACAGAGGCAGAGGTGAAACGGTTCACAGAGGAGAAGGAACGGCTGGAGAAGGAGAAGGAGGAAATCCGAGCTCAGCTCACCCAGCTGCGCAAGGAGAGACGGGAGCTGAAGGAAATGCTGGGTGCCAGCACAGGTAGAGCAGGGCAAGGTGGGATGTGTGGAAATGAGCCAAGGTGGGGCTATGGAGAAAGAGGGGGCAATGAACCTGGTCCCTCCTGGGACCAGAAGAGATGGGGGGAACCTGGTGCTTTGAGCCAAACCACATAACCCAGAGGGCACCAGAGCAAGAGCCACAGTCCCTCTTGGGGCAAAACACAAGGAAATGTACAGGACACGCCCTGATCCCTGCTCCCCTCAGGAGCTCCCCAGGTTCCCAGCAGGCACCAACATTTCTCTCCCTTCACAGACAAGAGCCTGGAGCAGCGGCTGAAGGAGATCGATGAAGAATGCAAAAGGAAAGAAAGCCAGAGGGTGGACCTGGAGCTGAGCCTGGTGGAGGTGAAAGAGAACCTGAAGAAGGCAGAGTCTGGCCCGGTGACACTGGGGACAGCAGTGGACACCACACACCTGGAGAACACAGCCCCACGGGTATGTGGGGCACCCCTGGCATGCACAGCAGCTTTCTGGCAGCTAGGCAGTCACACAGTCTCAGCCTGCTTAAAAATGTAATAATTAATAATAGCATCATTAGTGTAATATGCAACCTTGTATAAATGTATAGCTTATATGTACCTATTAATTATTATATATCTTATACATAGTGTAATAATAACCTAATGAGGTAACAGCAGTAATGGAGAAATGAAAGGTGGATGGGGCTCAGGAGACTGGTTGTACTTCCCTGTGGGACCTTGAGCAACACCCTCCAGAGCCATGCAGGTCTGGACTCAGCTCCTTCTGCACTTGGCTGAGCTAAGGGATGGTTTTTTCAGGAGGAAATTCAAGCAAATAAGTTCTTTCTTGGGAATTTGTTTCCCACGAATTGGAGATCTCCACCACCTGCACCCAGCTCTGTAGCTCTCTGTGAGTTCTAGAGTCCTCAAAACCCAAACACACCACAAAACCCCCCTGGTATTTTTTTGAAATTGGCATGTCACTGAAGGAATGTGCCTCCGTGGGAATGGGATGACACTGTGACTAGGAGCTGGTGAGAAAAGGCAGCAATCTCTCTCAGTAGTCTGTGTCTATAACTGTTTCTATGATTTTTATTGTAGGTTCAGGCAAAAAGTGCCAGTCCAGCAAACAGCGCAGAGAACTCACCGGTCAATTCAGCAACAGCTTTAAAAAACCGGCCTTTATCTGTTATGGTTACAGGGAAGGGAACAGTCCTACAGAAAGCTAAGGTAATGTACAGCAGAAAAATCCATCTGGGACAGCCACTGCTTTTCCTTCTGGTAGTGGTGAGATGGGGTTGGGGTCTCATGTCTGGAAAACACCCCTGACCAACACAATTCAGAGCACGTCAGCCTGGTTTTCCTACAGTCTTTTCACCTGTGTTTGCCTTGCCTACAGTTTAAATGAATAAATATATGCATTGATAACAACTTAAAGATATCCCTGACCCACCCTGCAGCCAAAACCACTTGGGGACCCGAGTCTCATGTTGATCCCATGCACGTTATGTCAGCTGTGGCTTGCCTGATTTGCGTTTTGACTAATTTGCCTTTATTCCTTGGCAGGAATGGGAGAAAAAAGGAGCAAGTTAGAAGTACCCTGCTCAGAGATGGACTAAAGACTCGAATTGCCCACGCATGGCCCAGGGGATTCAACCATCTGTCGCTGGAGGTTGGGTGTTCAGCACCACCACGCACCAAGTGCCTCCTCCACGTCATGCCCGTGGCTCAGACACAGCACTGGAGTCACCAGCTGCTGCTACGAGTTATCCCAAATGAACTTGTTCTTTCCAGACAAATCCCAATCGTGTAGCTAAAACAATAACAACCAGTGGCAATCCTTCCATCAAAGTCCTAACCCAGCTGATGCAAACAAGAATGTTACTGTACATAGGGGTGTTTTGTGTATTTCTACTCTGAAGGTTTATCAATGAGTTATTAAGGTTTCTATATTAGTGACTGTAGTGGATTCAGAAGGGACCTCTACTATTCCTCAGCCTGGTGAGTTTGTACCTGTCCTGATAAATTGGAGTCAACTCAAGTCTCACCTGTCTTGCTGCCAGTCATCACTCAGCTGCATTTCATCCAGCCTTCAGTCAAGGGCTATCCCCACGTGTGAGCAATGCTTCAAACATGAATGAGAAGCACACAGCAGCCTGTCCAGGGCATTTTTAATCAGTGTCCTGGTGCATTCCAGCATCTACCAGCTGCAGGTTTGCTAGAATATTGAGCTGCTCACCTTCTCGTGCTGTAAGCTGTGTTACAGACTGGCAGCACCAAGAGCTCTGGGCAAAGAAGATCTGCCAGGCAGATTCAGTTAACTTTCTTGAAAATCTTCACCGGAGGAGTTTGTTGTGGGGAAAAAAAAAAAAAAAGGGCTTGCTCAGTTGTTTCATGGGAAAGCAGGATCCCAGTGTATCCTTCAGGGCTTGCCCTTTCCCAAGAGAGGGGAGGTAAAGCAGTCCCCATGCTCCTGCCCCAGCTGTGATGGTGTCAGATCCTCACAGAGCTGCAGCTGAAGACATCCCTATGCCCCTGTGTCCCTCCACACTGGAGGGCTGAGCAGCCTGCCCTGCACTAAGGCTGCACTTCCAGGGCTCTGCTGAGCTGCTGCCCATCTTGGTGCTGTCACCCTTATTTCCTGATCATTAATACTGCCTTTGGGCCCTGGCAGTATGGCCCACAAAACCCACCCTCTCTACCCTAGCCAAGCTTTCTAATGAAAGATGTTGGATATTTGGAATTGCTAAAGTTAGACACGTTGAAATTTGAAGGGTGGTAGTAGGTTGGCAGAAATCTATGCATTCCTCCCCTCCCTGTAACCTGCTGACCTGTCTGATGGCCTGGAGACAGCTCTTCCTGTCTCCTCTGATGGCCCTTCAGAGCCCAGGCTCAGTAACTGGGTTGGCTGGATGGGGCTGGAGCTGTTTTCCAACCCTACAGAGTTAAAGCAGCACCAGGTCCCAGGATGGGCTGTCCCTGGGGTCCTGTGGCTACACCAAAACTAAGGTAAAGGCAGATGAAAAATGTTGTACCTTCCTCACCCTTGAAAATATTTGACAGGCCTGAGACCACCTCTAAAGGGCTGTTCTTTCTTCACACAAAGGCCAAACAGCCAGTGGGATGCACAGGGCTGTGATATCCAGAGCTGGTTCTGGGCTTGCTTGCCCTCACTACAGAGCCAGGGTGCAACAAAACACTTGGTCAGGGCATCCTGGAAGCAACACAGGTGACTGTGCTCCCATTTTTTTTACTCTTTAGTTTCCACTGTGGTGCAGATGGAGGAGTTGCTAATGCCAGGCCTCCGGAGCCTCAGCTGTCAGGTTGTCCCCGTGCAAGGTTTTGCACATAGGAAAAAAATCATGCAAATGAACTGCTGACTCTTCTGGTTCAGAACCCTGGGGACTTCCTTTTCCAGAGCACCAGAAGGCCACAGACTCCATGAAGCTTTTGTTTTGGCCCATGATGAGCTGGCAAGAGCCCCTCTCTGTACCCTGAATATCAGTGTAGTACCGTGCCCTCACGTACACCCCGCTGTCATCCTGCAGGAGTTGTCCAGACATTTCACAGTGGTACTGAGACAGCAATGGGCAAGAGCAGCTCTGCTTTCCCCTTCACAGCCCAGGCAGCTTCAGTGCTCCTGCTGGGATGTCTCCATGAGGGAATGGTAAACATCGGCAAGTCCTGAACAACACACTTTTCCCAAACAAGAAATGTTAAACAATGTCTCTGTGTCCCCATTGTTTTCCTAACTCAAGGCATTTCCTTTGTTGTAACTGTGACCTATAAAGTGGCGCTTTAGAGGGTTTTATAATAAAATGTTGAGTATATTATGTTACCAGTGTTTTTCTCAGTAATGGGGTTTGTCCCTGCTCTGCTTTCCAATAGATTTCAAGTACATCAAATCCCCAATAGCATTAGTTACTACAAATCCTTAGCTATGCAGTCTACAACTGCAGTGAACTATAGCTTAAACAGCAGTGATTGCACCGTCAAGCAAAACAATTTTCAGAGATCTAACCCACTGAAAAATAGCAGAAACCCCGACAATTTACATGAATACATGTAACAGATTCCTGCCTGTATCTCTGTAGCAGTCCTCTTGCACAGAACCAGCAGTGAAAAATCTTCCACTGCCTTCCTCTGGCCACTAGATAGCAACTGTGTGCAGGCTTACTGCCTGCTGCAGTCTCTGAGGGAAATCCAGGATGGGCTTCAGCTGGAAAGGAAGGAAAAAAGGTATTAAAGAAAACAGTTAAGGCCTTTACAGAACAGGCACCAAAACAGACACATCTCTTGGTGGCTCCACTCCCACAGAAAGCTTGGGGAGGCACTGTAACTACAGCACAAATTCCTGGGCAATTCCCACTCCCTGGCCTCTCCTAGCTCACCCCTTGACACAAACCTGCCAATGAGCTCCTTGGTGTCCTGTCAGCCTCTGAGCCCAGGAATGCCCAGATAACTCGATTTGGGGGGGCTGGTTTTGTGCACTGAATGGACAGCAGCAGCAGCTGCTGCCTTTGTCCCTCCCCAGCATCGCTGCCCCGTTGCCTGGGGCTGCTTTAGAACTTTCCTGTGTCAGCTCCAGCTGATAAAGTTGCTTTGTTAGTCACTGCAGTCCAACCTGTGCATGCTGCAGCCAGTGTCCCAAGCCTGTCCCAGTGGCCTGAAGTGTCCCAATGTGAGTTCCATGTTCTTCTAGAGGGAAATTTCCTGCTACAAACAATTTTCCTTAGCGAGTTTCTCGCTTAGGTACCTCCACATTTCTTGCTTTGGCTACACAAAACAGCCCCACAAAAGCTCCTGGGTGTTCCTGACTGGCACACCAAGGTTCCTAGTGGGCATGTTGATTTTCCAGTAAGACAGAAGAGACAGATTTTAAAGGGGAAAAAAAAAAATATTACCTCGTAGCAGTAGAGAAGTTGGCCTGGATTTTTACGTAAGATGTCTCAGGCATGAATCAAATTAATTTACTTCTACTTCAGAGTGAGATTGCAGGGGGTTTTGAAGCTGAATAAGCCAGCTGGCTTTACAGAGAGTATCAGCAGACCTCTTTCAGGCTGGCCTTGGCTTTTGGTATCCAGGGAGAATGGCACAGTGGGATCAAACCCCAGCTTCCCTGCTGCAGCCTTTACAGCACAGGTACCATCCAACATTTACTTACCACAAAAAGGCATGGTTTTGCTTGCTGAGGGAATGTAAGACTAAAGGGGGTAAAAATCGTGGCACTTACTTAAATCCCATTTTTTTAAAGGAGAAACAGGCTCTCTCCTGGAGTCAGCACATGGCCCAGGACTAGTCAAAGCTCATCCAGCAATCCTCCAGAGTGAGAGTAATTCATAGCTCCATTAGTAACAGCAGCCCAGGCACTAATGACAAGCTGGCACAGACAGCATCCTCTGAGCTCCTCTGATGCCAGACAGGATTAGTGCTGGCTTTGCAGGGACCCCACCTCCTCAGTGCCTGTGCCAGCCTCAAATATTGACCCAGCCTGAAGGGAATGAGCTCCCATCAGGTAAAGTCTCATTAAATATTTCTGACTGAATCAAGGCAAGTCTTTGAGAGTGAATTTAATAAGGGATCATGTCAGAGACCCAAGCCAGTTACCTACTTACTCTTTTAAAATTAAAATTTACAAGGGAAAGGGCAAGAAATTGGCCAGGAACTTCAAGCCAAAGTTTTAAAAAGAAAAATAAAACAGCTCCAAAAAATGTTCAGCAGTGTCCTGCTTGCCTGTGAGATCAGCAGGTCTCTCCAAGACCATCCCATATATCCTAATTATCAGGCTGACTTTTCCCATCTCCTCCCAATGCCCCATGACATTCTTACCTTGCAAAGTGCTTTGTCTCATACAGAAGGAGAGCTGGTGGGTGCTGCTGCTGCCAGAGAATGTCTGAGCATCTATCCAAGGCTTCAGGAGTCACCTGCTTTCAGGAGGAATGTCAGGAGGAAGGTCACAGTTGCACCACATGTAGATCCCTGACATGTGGGGATCCCTGGGGTACTCTGGGCACTGAGACCTCAGCCAGGTGTACTCAGAGCCCAAAAACTGGGTTTAGAAACCAGCTTTCCTGAGCTACTTTCCAATCTCTCACATCATCTCTACTTGACAAACTGATGCATAGAGATAGATAAATCCTGTCCAGCATTAAAATGTTGTCTCCAGCATGAGATTTTGCAGTCTCTGCTTCCTGAATCACACAGAGATGTTTTTGTACCTGTGGTGCTTAAAACCAGCAGGATGGTAAAAATGCAGGGTTTCCCCGGCTCATGCTGACCCAGGCAAGACTGCCTTGTCTCTCATACAGCCCATGCACACTAAAAACAAACTTAATAGCTGTGCATTAAAATAAAGAACTCACAAACAGACTACACCACATCACATTAGCCACTGAGATAAAGTGCTCAGCAGCAGCACTGTACAAACTGTCCTGCAAACAGCACAAGGAAAAGGCTTTAAGCACTTTTAGGAGGCCAGGGAGGCGTGTCCCAGCTCCAGAGCTGTGTCCCAGGCAATGTAAATATCTGCAGTTTGAGAGGGCAGGCTGAGCCCGCAGAGGACAAACGATGTGAGGAGTGAGCTAATGATGGCAGAGAAACCCCCAGAGAGCTGCAAACCCACCAGGGCAGAGGGTGAGAAGAGGGGCCCGTCACACAAATGAGGATGCACAAGGAGGTCAGGGAGACTTTTGAGAGCAGTCTGGCTGGAATCCAGCCAGCTCCACAGGCACTTCTGCACCATGCCATGAACCACGTCTTTGGTGTGAGTCTGATCAAGCCTGAACTCCCCACATGAAGGGAAGACTGACAGGTTAACAGCAGAGGCAACGCTGAGCTACAGCCATGCCTAAGTAACATTAATAGATTTGTTTCCCTTTGTATCCCAAATGTCAGCCCTTCAACCAAGCCTCTGTTCTGCTCTGCCTTAGGACACAGGCAATCTACCAAAGTGACAGTGAAAGGAAAGCAGAATTTCCTCTTTCTCCCAGCCTGGTTTCTCCCACAAGGCATGACAGTGCTGCTCCTGTCTCAGTGCCAGCTTTCATCCCTGAGAGTGCTTTCAGACCATTCTCCTTTTGACAACAAACCTGCTGAGCAATTTGTGTCTCTCTTTGTCCATCTAATGTTACTATTCAAACACAGGGCCAGGGCATCTGGGTGAAGGGATTTTCCTTCTGCTGGGAACAATAGACACTATTCTCATGAGCACTGGCAGCCACAGTCAATATCTCTGCCTGGGCTCTCTGCAGACCTGGCTGTGCTCTCCTGAGGTGACAGACACCATGGGAAGGTCAGCAGACAAGTAACACATGGTTCCCAACACTGGGAACCATGGGCTTTGGGGGAGCAGTTATGTAAATTTTACAGGTTTGTGGGCAAATTGACCCAGTGATGAGGTGAGGCTGATGCTCCAAAGGATGCAGGCATGTGGCCAAACTGTCTTTGGAGACATGAACCATCACAGCTCAATCAATTCAGAGAAGAAAGCAGCATGAACAATATATAAAACAGAATAAAGACTTGTAATCAGTTCTCCTTCCTCTTCCTCTGTGTTCCTGCATGCAATGAGCCATTCACTCCAGCAGCTGGCTGCAAGTGCATCATCTGTGTTACACCACTTCAGCAGAAGCTCCAGAACTGCTCAGATTTCTACATATTTTAAGACTAACTCACAGATCTCTCAAAATCTGTTAAAAAAAACCCCAAAATAATCATGACCTTAAGATCTGGGTGAGGAAATGCAAAATGCCAGAAAGAAATACTTAAACACAAATATTTACTTCAATTATAAAAGAAAGAGAGTGCTGGGAAGCCCAGTTTGTGCAATGCAGGAATTGGGAATGGTCTTAACACTGTCCCTGTGCTGGAGCAACTCCATCACTGCCAAGGGCAGTGTAGGATGGTGCCTGTGAGTGGCAGAAAGTGTTCCTGGATGGAGAACTGAGACCATTGACACATCTGTGTCAATGCCTCTGATCCATTTGCCTTTTGCTGTGCTGGAGGGCTCTGGAGAAGTGCTGCAAGCCCCTTGGACTCCACTGCACATGGGAACGTGGAGAAAGGGCTGGAGATCTTGGAGAATCGCCCCGGACAATTCCTGTGGCAGAAGAGAAGCACAGATGTGGGATGAGGGCTTTAGGACCAAGGGATAAGGTCACACTCAGTCCACAACAACCCAACAAGCATTCTCTTAGCCTTAGCTGACAGATGTTAGAGGCCACAGGCTGGAGGTCAGAATTCCTAGGTTCAGTTAAAAAGCAAAATACTGGGCAAGGGAAAAATCCACTTAAATTGAGAACTTCATGCTATGGGCACAGGGCCACCTCTAGCGAGCTCCCACCTCCTGGCCATTGCTCCCCTGCTGAAGAGGAGGAATACAATGGGGTGGCTTTTACACCATGGACATCACTGAAAGGAATAGCAAGGGGGTCTGCTCCAACAGAAACAGATCCCCCCCATTAAAAGAGAGTCAAATCTTTCCACCCAGGGAACCTGGGAAAGATTGTTCCTTCTAGCAGGGCAGAGGGAAAAGGGAAACAGAACAGAATGGAAGATTACCAAAATTATTAGACCTCCTTGGGCCCCCCTCACAGTCAACTCACTTAGTGCAGGTATAAAAATGCACAGCTTCTTGAGAGAAGCCCTTGTGCCCCTCAGCAGCCCAAACCTCTCCACTTTCCACAAGACAGAGACCACATCAGCACCAAGACCTGGCCACCAAACAGCTGTCCAAGAGTTACAGCCTCTTCTCTGCTCCAGGGAGAGGTGGGGATGTGGGATCAGTTGGGAGGGGCTGCTGATCCTTACGGGTCTCACAGTGGGGTCCTTCCCAGCCGTGGCACTGGCAGCGGTAACTCCCCGGCCCAAGGATGCACACGCCCTGGTTCATGCAGGGGTTGGGCTTGCACAGGTTCACAGGGCTTCTTGCTTCTGCAACAGACACAGGCAGAAGAGCAGGCTCAGGCACATCTGCATTATCACTAGCTAAGACCCACATCCATCAGGAATGCTGCAAAAAATGTCATCAAGGGCTAATGGGACTGGAAAAAACATCCAAACATGGCAGAGGTTGCAAGCCACAACCCTGTCTTGCCACTTCAACCTAGAGAACAGAAAGGCTTTTCTAGGTGTCCTAATCTGGAGGAGAATATTCTAGTAAAACTTAAAAGAGTAACTTAATGATAGGCTACATATCACAGAAAAGCAAAATAGAGCATCTGCAGAGCTGTGAGCACCCCCAACCTCCCCACAGCCAGACATGGACAACACAGAGCAAGACACATGCCCTGCTCTAACAAGTTCACAATCCCAAATGCAACTGAAGTTCAAACCTCACTTTGCCCCAGAGAGGAAAAAGTTTCCACTAGAGAGGAATAAGGAGAAGCTGCCATTTGGGAAGCAAGGATGGCACGAATGGAAAATAACACAGGGAAAATTTCTGGACTTCTTTTCTAGGGAGTTTGAGAGAAGCCTGCAAGCACAGCCCAAGCTATTACCCCTGTTGTTATGAAGTATGTGACAGCTTTCCCAACCCTCTCAACACTACAGAGCCCAGCTGTCAGCAGGGCTGGCAGTGTTCCACTCTGCCTTGCTGCCAATACATTAGATTAAGTAGCAGCATCCCAGAGGAATTTGCTTCCAGTCTGCTGGCAACACCACCGCGGTGTTGGTGAGGGTGTGAAATTCCTCTGCTCAGCAACTACCGTGGTGCAGAGCTCTACTCTTTGCTCCAGGGTAGAAAAATCACAGAGAAAATAGAAAAAGGGGGAAAAGAAAGAATACAAACACTATTTCCTGTCTGTCAGGAAACTTTCTACAGCCTAACAGACGTTGTGCTCATTCTCCCTCTGCACATCAAGTTTCAACCTACACCTAACACTGGCAAAATTATAACTGCTTTTGTCTTTTTTTTTTTGATAGTCCTAGACCTGAGACATATCACTCATTTGCTCCAATTGATTTTATGGGGATTTTATGAAGCCAGGTTCAAAAACATTTTTGTCATCATGGGATTTCTGAAATGGACACCTGCCTGATAGTGTATTCCCAGGGATGGACACTTCCACTTTCATTGGGCTGGAAGAACCACTGGCAATGAAAGCTGGATCTCTTGGACACACCACTCAGGTTCCAAGTGCTGCTGTTCCCCAGGGAGCTGTTCCATGGTGCATGTGTCCACCTCATCCCCCCAGGGATGCTGCACAGCATAACCTTGCAGTCCCTACTTTGGGGAACCATTCTACCACAATGCCATTTCTCTGAACCCAAGCCTGCTGGTAACATACTTTAAACAAGGTTCTTGTACTGTGATGATCCCACTAACTTGTATTTCCATTAATCCAAGTCATATATAGTTCATGCTTGGGAACTTTTCTCCTTAACTCTGAGTCCTTTTTTTCTGGACTCTCTTCAGATGAGCCTTAGAACTAATACCATATTCCAGGTATACAGAGGCAGGGTCTGTTTCTCAAATACTTTTATAATGAATCATAAATTTTTTAAAGTCCTTTCACAAACAATGATTCTGTTATAAAGTCTTGGACTTGGGAGTAGAAAACTGAGTGAAGGGCTTATCTTTACATCACCCTTGGCCCCAGCCTATCTAGTACAAACTGTGATTTACCTGCACATGAAATGAAAGCAGCGATTCAGTCTCAGGAAATTATATGTTATTACCCTGACTCATTGAACCTTGTCTCTTCCCCTTCACCCCTGGTGTTTTAGCTAATTTCAAGGTACAGTAAATTGTTTTTCTAATAACACAGCTGAAAGTACCACTGCAACAGAAACACACTGGAAACCCCCAGTTAGAAACCATCTGCAGAGCCTGCCAGGAGAGTGGCTCCTCACCCCGAAGAGATGATGCTATAGCTCTTTCTAAGCCTGAAGGAGACCTGGGCATGCCCAGAGATGAAAAGGACCTCTGTGCTGAAGCTCAAACACGCTTCTTTTGATCTTATAGACATGCTAAAACATAACAAAAGTGAACAGGTAGATGATAAACAAGCTATTTTGAATGAGAAAACTAGGCATGGTATTTTAACCAGGAGCACTTTCATCACCACTGTCTGAAAACCAGGGCTGCTGTACTTTCTGAAAAGCTGATTTCTAGACAACATGCAGGGGTTTCAAACTTAGTATTTAGAGCCATATTTTTCCCCAGCTGAGGACTGGCACTCGTGACTCAAAGTTTTGAAGAAACTTCACAATTTTTTTCAATCCTCAAACATGAGCTTTTACACAAATATTTGAAAATTCTTCCCTTCCACTTTGAAGATAATGATTTGGTCCTACAAATAAGATTAATCACAATTTGTCTGAAGACCTAGTTTAACAATCTGAAGGCTTCAAAATGGACAGATTCTGATTTTAAGATTAAATACAGTGCAACATGAAATCTTGAAAGCCTACATGATAATTTCAGTAGTGGGATATTAAGGATGAACAGGAGTGATGAGGTTGCAGACTCACCACTTTACAAACACCTGGTCACAAAGCTGTTGAACAAGAGAGTAGAGGCCTCATTCAGGGACCAGCACAAAAAGGGGCCCCTTAAGCTCCCCCACCCAGCAACACTGAAGGGTACAGTAACACACAGCAAATTCTATAGATTTAAAGCAACATCAGAAAAAGAGCAACCTTCTTTTTCTTTCAGAGAAAGTAGAACCTAGATCTAGCAGGGCTGGCAAGTATGGAGAGTATGCTCATTCTCACCCAGAATCTTAGGAAAGTTGGTTACTAATTCCTCCAGCATAGCTCTGGACAGTCAGGTCTCTGTGTCATAGTTTCCCCATCCATAAAATACAAAAGATAGTATCAAGTTCAGTCAGTAAAACATCCGAAAACCTACAGTAGCAGCAGCTGATGGCACTGACATAGAGAATGATGACTGGAGGTTCTCCTACCTTCACAGATCCTTTCTATGATAAGGCCTTGGTAATACTGCAGGTCTTCATAAGAGGATACATGCACCAGGTAGGTGGGAGACCCTGCAACTCTCAGCAGCGTGTCCCTCTCCGTGTCCCCAGTGACAACCACAAACACCAAGATGCCATTGTGCCTCAGCTGCTGAGCTGGGGCAGCTGCATCCTGCAGGCCTCCCCTGTTGGTGAGCAGCACCACCGCCTTGTTGACTCCAGGCCTTGCTCCCTTCTGCACGGTCATTACATCACTGTAAATGTGCACCAGGGCACTGCCAGCAGAGCCTGAGCCCCCAAGGAAAGGCACCTGGTCAATGGCCTGGAGAACAGCAGAGCTGCTTGTGTGGGTGTCCAAAGCAAAGACAGTGTGAGCTTTGCTGCCATAGATCACCAGGGCAATTTGGGTGACGTCCCGGTTGATGACAAAGTGCAAACAGCTGCTCCTGACAAAGTGCCTCAGACGCAGAAAGTTCTCCAGGCCAACTCCAGACGAGGCATCCACAGCAAATGCCAAATCAAGAGACTGAGCCTGGCAGCCTGTGGAAAGAAGAACAAACATGTTATCTCTCAGAATATATATCTACTCCTTTCTGAGTGATAAACAGCAGTGACAGGAAATTGTGGGCAAATTTCAACACTGCTAATCACTGACTGTGAAGGGAGATCTATGTCTTTCACACCCATAGGTAGAAACTCAAGACAAAAATCACTCATGGAAGATTAGTCCCTGGATCTGTGACTGACAAAGACCAGGACAATTTGTCCTTCTGTCCTTCCCTCCTCCCTGCTGGAATTCAGGACACCTCCGCGTGGTTTGGCAAACTTGTCCCCCAGTGCCCGTACCACAGTGTTACCTTCGGGATTGCCCACACTGCAGATTTTTCTCTGCAGTTCTGGCATCCTGTTGAACAGGTCCTGAGGGTCCGAGTAGACAATGTTCTGCTGTGGATTGCCAGTCACCGTGGTCAGCTCTGCTCTCATGAAGCTGCTGCCTATGCCAATCAAGAAGAGGTTTTGGTCCTTGGCATACTTAGCGGCTTCTGCCACTGAATCCTGGGACTTGGAGTCAGTGAGCAGGACAACCACACGTGGGAGATCATCCTGCACATCTGCAAAGACTGGGGTACTCCTAAAACCGTGCTGTGCAATGTATTGCAGGGCTCTGCCTGTCAGGGTTCTTCCTCCGCTGTAACTCAAGGCATCAATGCTCTTCATGAGATTGAATACATCCTTGTGTTGTCCCAGTTCAATGGGTATCCTGACATGGTCATCATACTGGGCCACCCCCACGCCCATTGATGAGTCCTGCCCCACCACAGCTTGGAGGAATCTCTTGAGGAAGGCCTTGAAGCGCAGGAACCCTTCCAGCGTGACCCCTGCTGAGCTGTCCATCAGGAAAAGGAGATCCACACTGCACTCGAGGCTCAGCTTTGCTGCTGGAAGGTGAGGAGAAGGCAATTAGTCATTTGCAGAGCAAGCCCAGCAGGCGTCTGCTGGAAGCCTTGTGCAGAGGGGATGTTGTGTCTAGTAACCCAAACATTTTGCCATTCATATCATGAGCTGGAGGACAAATGAGCCAGGAGCAGGCTTTGTTTTGGTTGGATGCCATATAAGCCTTTAGAGACAAGAAATATCTATGGGAACTCATGAACTTTTGGATGGCAAACTTCAAATCAGAAATTACAACTCTACTCTCTTAGTGCTGTGGGAAAAACATTCTGAATGACACAACCACAGACTGGAGAAAGGAGAGAGTCCAAGCACCAGACCTTCACCTATGACACACTGAGGCACTTTGAAGTCGGAACCTTGGTTCTGGGGAAAGTAAATACAAGGTGTTTTCTAATGATCAGGAGATTTTGATTTTTTACATTGAACCCCCAAAACCAGGAGCTCCTGCTGCACCCATGTGTGCAGGGAGGGAACCAACAGACACATCCCTATCTCTCTCCAAGTGACTCTGTTCTCCTGATCCCATGGCAGCTGCATCCAGACACAAAGGCAGCTGTGCCAGGGTGAGACTGTCAATATGGTGCTCTCCACACCCACACGGTGTCTGAACAGCAGGACCCAGTCACTGGGTCTGGCACAGTCATGGTCACCATGAGAGCAAACTCAGCCTGCCTTTTGGAGAAAAACCCAAAGATTTTGGCCCCACTCCAGTTGTCCCCGGGGTGGCACAAAGGGCATCACAAAGGCAGGACTCAGCAGAGAGAGAAGAAGACAGAGCACAGGTTCACACCTACCACAGTGGACATCTCCTCCATACCCCAGCAGGCAGAGGCAGTGGTATCTGTCCAGTCCCTCTGGGACACATGTGCCACCATTCTCGCATGGCTGGGAGTCACAAGGGCCTAACAGGACAGGGAAGAGAAAAACAGGTCAGCAGGGAGCCTGCCCTTCCCCATCCTCTGCCAGCATGAGCATCAGTGTTTGTGGAAAAAATGTCACAGCTCTGCTCCTCTTGCTACAGAGTCTGAACTAACACAGGGCCATGTGTACCCTCACCTCCATGGTAATTTCCATTTGGGATGGCCCTCCAGAGCAGGCTGTGACAACAAAGCAAACCAGACTCTGACTTCATTTGATTTGAAACAATGCCAGTGACACCATATTCGTATAAACAGAGAATTGCTGAGGGTCCTGCAGCCCTGACAGAGTCTCAACAGCAAGGAAAGGGTCAGGGTCTGGCCTCCTGCTTGGACAGTGTTGTACTGATAAAATAAAGCTGCTGTTGCCTGAACTTGCAAAAAGCACTGAAGGACCACAGCTATTTCAACAGCCACAAAAATAGGGTGGTGATCACCACGTGCCAGGCTCCCTGCTAATGCTGCTTATGGTACCAAGTGTGTGACTGGAGGCATCACTGCATGCCCCCCTGGCTGGAGAACAGGGACTCCCTGCAGGCACTGGGAAGCAGTGCAAAACTGCCCCCAGGACATGAACAGACAAGCATTCACTGGCTCCTCAAGTGGAGGAGAAATTACTGGGAGACATTTTAATCCAAAAGAACTCTTGTCATAGATACCCATGCGAAATAAAAAATGGATTAAATATCTACTGATCACAGTCTCTCGCTCAGAACAAAATTTTTGAGAAGTGAAAGCAAACCCCTGCCATTTTGTTCTTTAGTTATTACCTTTCCTGCTTCATAAAGTAAAGTTTTGGAAAACCAAAATCCCACCTGGACACACAGTTCGGAAGCATCTGGATGGGTGTTTTATGAAGACTCGCTTCCACCTGAAACCAGAAGAATAAGACATGTCATAAATTTAAATATTAACAGGGTGTCTTCAAGGTGGACCTTTCTGTGTTTTCAATGGCACAAATTTTCCTTTGAAAACACAGGTTTTCAAACCAAGTATTTAAAAATCACAGAATCACTCAATAATCTTGAAGGAAGAGACCTTCAAGATCATCGAGTCCAACCGATGCCCTAACACCTCAACTAAATCAGGACTAGAGAAAGTTTGCATGAGCCTTCTGAGGGATCTTCATCCCAGTAAAGGGTCAAGGTCAGATAAAAGCCTCATTACAGTATTTGTTATCTCTCAGCCCCACTTACATTTAGAGATTTAGCTCACCTGATGAAAGGGCACAGCGAAGCCTGCACTGCATTGGGCTGCTTGGAGCCTTTCCAACACACAGAGCTGCCAGCCACCTCTTTCACAGTCTCCAGGGTCCTGCGTTCACAAGGGTGGGACTCGACTTTGCAGCCTGGAGCAAAGTAAATGGCAAACTAGCATCAATTTCCTGAAAATACAAAGGTTGTAAGAGCAGACAACTCAGCTACCTGACAACAACAGACTGGGCAGAGCTTCCAAGAGCCTCTGTGAGACCCTAGAGGAGAAATTTCTTGTTGAAAAGATCACCAGCCTACTCCACTTTCTGAGGACCTCAATATTCAGCCTCCTTTGCTTTGTTATAAACCTCACGCTGCTGAGTTCATGGTTCAATGACAGCTTTTCAGCCCCTTTGGTGCCTTTATCACTCGTGTTTGATTTTCTGCTACCTCTGGACCACTCCAGTTCTATCCTAACTCCTGCAAGTCTCAGGTCCCTCCCCTTAACACACAGGCAAGTCCATTAGAAAATTTAACACAACTGTGTTTATCCCTCTATCCTCTGTCACATGAGCAAAAGCCAATATTCCCATTTTCAGAGGTGAACAAGGATGCAGAAATATTTAGGATTCTGCAGCTTGGAGGTATTTGGAGAGCATGCCATCCAGTCTGGGCACCAGGAGCAGGCTACCTCGAAGTGCCAATCCCTCTGCATGCTTCCTGACACTGCCTTATCTTCTTCACTCAGTGCCATGTCCAAGCTAAAAGCACGGGCATGCAGGTGGGGCCAGCAGGGTCACCTGGAGCAGTGGCAGTGCAGACAGGGTCACTCAAGGTGCTGTACAGGCCGTTGGCAGCATCGTCAGCATCTCCAGCAAAGAGCAGGTGCCGCTCAGGGGGTTCACTGGCCAGCACATGCAGCTCCTCCCACCTGCCAAGCAAGGCACCAGTCAGCTGCTCAGTCTCCCCCACAAAGAATTACGAGTCAAAACCCACCCTGTGCAACAAATAGAGAGTTGCTGCAAAACCATGACACTCTTCAGTTTCCAAGATCCTGGCGTGCTTAGTCTCAGCCAGCAGCATAGCTCTACTAAGTGGAAAAGTTTCCTTCATCAACTCTGGTGCTCCTTCTACGTCAGCCACCAAGTCAATGTTTCCCCCATGCCTGCATTACCCTGCAAATTCCTTTTTGTCATGGTTTAAGTTCGGTATTCCCCAGTTTAGTGCCCTCACTGAAACCAGGCTCACACTTGTTTCCCCTCTTGCCTCCAGCTGGAAACACAAAAGGCAAAGATCATGCATGGATTGAGATAAGAACAATTTACTGGGAACAGAAATTAGATGAGAAATCAAGCAGTAACATCAGCAATAAAAATATTAATAACAAAAGGTATAAGACAAAATCAATTTACTTGGAAACTTGACTGTTTTGTCCACCACACCTTCTCCTCTCTCCTTGGAAGGAAGGAATGCCCTTCCTCTCTGAAGGGAGAAATTCCTGTTCCCCCATCCCAGCAATGATAAAGTGGTATGGGTTATCTCCTAGATACACCCACAGTTACACCCCCTCAGTTACAGAAAAAAAAAATCAACCCTCTTCTGACAAAAACTAGGACACCTTTTCTCTTTCCAGTACCCATATCTAGCCCAAGATGGCCCCTCACTCACCAGGACTGGCCATTTGGCTAGCTGGGTGTCTACTGCCCATTCTGGAGAGTTTCCTACCTTGGAAACTTGATTCCCACTGCAAAAACTGTGATGTGTCTCTCCTTCACTTGCATTGCAGGCATTGCAGTGCTGCCTTGGGACTTCCCATCCGAAATGATGATCAGGACTTCAGGGACACTTGAGTTTCTGCCACCAGGGAAACCCTTGTGAAGAATGTACTTCAGAGCCTGACCTGTCTCTGTGCTCCCACCTCTAGAAAGCAGGGAGACATAATCAGAAAAGAAAAAATAAAAATTTCTCCCCTGCTACTGAATTTACCATTCGGGTTTCAAATTTTTACCCTCTGGTAATGGAAAACATAGCCTATTTCTGCTTGTCACCACACAACATATCCATGGGGATGTCTAATCCTCTCATCCTTCTCATCTTCCTACCCACTGGTCCCATCTATTTGCCCTTATGTCCCTTCTCTCCAATTCAGATTGGTCTCCAAGAGACTTCTAACATACAGCACAGTGTTTCTGCAATTGGTGCAGTAACCAGAACTCTTGGATATTTGAATTTTATTTCCATCTTTGACAAATGCCTACAGCTTCTGTTTTTCCATCTGAAAACTGTGGTAATTTCAGCTGCTGAAGGGGTGCCAAGAGTGGCTCTTTGTGACACAGGTGCGTTTTGTCAGGGCCCTGGGTGACATGGGACACTGTGGTGCCCAGGGGCCCCTGTGACATGGCAGAGCCCCACCCTGCCCTGCCGGGGGACATCTAAGGAGCACAGAGCCCTGGGGAGCTCAGTCCCGTGAGAGCCCTTGCTCAGGAGGAAGCAGCTCCCAGGATCCCTGTGCCGGACAACGTCAGACATGGAGGAGGACAAGGTGGACCCCAACTCCCAGCCCCCCTAGCCCCCTGTCCCCTGGCTGGCAGAGCAGGCCCTCAGCAGGCAGTGTCTGGGGGCAGGTGGCACCTCAGGCCTGCCCCCGTCAGACACTGAGGAGGAGGAGGGGGCCTTAAACCTCATGGATGAGGACTGGGAATACAATGCGAGTCAAGAGCTTTCCCAATGGGGCGGCATTACCGGCCAAGAGCTTTGCCTTTGGGAAGAAGTGACAGTCCAGGAGTTTTACCATCGACAAGAAGAAGTGACGATCCAGGAAGTTTCCGCATGGGGAGTGGTGAGACAACAAGAGTTGCAACAGAGGCAGGTAGGTGTGAGAGTGCAGTGGGGGGATGGCACACAGCAAGAGCTGTACCACTGGGAAGATAAAGTGAGACAGTCAAGGAGTTGTACCAATCGGACGAAGAGGATGAGACATACCACGAGCCGTCCCAGTGGGAAGGGGATGCATACCAGGAATTGTCTCCTTTGGAAGAAGTGCGAGGCCAACTGCACATGTACCAGTGGGAAGGAGACAAGAGAGGATCAGAGTTGTCCCAGGTGGGAAAAAACAGGAACAAAGTGCTATTGGAAGGAAAAGACTACAAGGTCCAGGAGCTGCCTCAATGGAGTGGAAGGAGTGAGCAAAAGCTGCCCCAGCGGGAGGGAAGTGTCAGCAGCCAGGGGTTGTCCCACTGTGCAGAAGACATCAGTAACAAGACAAGGGACAAACCCTTGCACCCAGAGAAGGATGAGGATGCCCAGACTTGTGCCCAGCAGGGGCCTGGCTCTCCCAGCAGTGTGGGCACCAAGGTGGCAGGAGAGGTGGCCCATGAGCTGCCCAGCCCCTCTCCTGCCCTGGGGAGTCCCATGGAGGACGAGCTGGCAGCTGCTGTTACTCCAGCAGGAGCTGCTGAGGAGGAGGAGGAGCTCCCCGAGCCTCTGCCTGCCAAGGACGAAAAAGCACCAGGTTCTCCTGCCCTCAGGGAAGAGGTGCCATCAGCAGTGACAGAGAGCCCAGTTCCTTCTCCACTCAGCCCCCCAGGTGGCAGCCAGGCTCTGTCGGACTTAGCGGGGCACATCAGCTGTGAGATCCTGCGTGAGGCTGTGCTTGTGATCCAGGGATCTGGCCAGCAGCCACAGGAACAGGGGGACCTGGAGCCAAGCACAGCTGCTGAACTAGAAGCAGCAGCTGCAGGAGGAAGAAGGGAAGAGAGCCCCATCTCTGCCCCACAGAGCCCCCTCTGTCCCCCCAGCCCCTCATCCAGCCCACTGGGACCCGAAGCCCCCAGTGAGGAGCAGGAGAAGGCAGACAGGGGATCAGCCCTGGAAGAGCAAGAAACTGAGGAGGCAGCCTTGGCTGGGGAGTTGGAGCATTGTCAGTGTGAAGATGAGGAACACACAGAGCTGTCCCAAGAGGAAATCAACCAATACCAAGAAGGGTCCCAAGGGGAAGCCTCAGCTGAGCAGGAGCTGTCACTAGATGAAGCTGGAGAAGGATCCCAAGGGGAAATGACCGCTGAGCAGGAAGGGTTCCCAGCAGAAACTAGTAGCTACAAGGAAGAGTCCCAAGGCGAAACCAGCACTGAGTGGGAGCTGTCCCTTGAAGCCAGTAGGTTCCAAGAAGGGTCCCAAGGGGAAGCCTGCACTGAGCAGGAGCTCTCCTTGGAAGAAGATGGAAGCCACCATGAGCTCTCCGATTGGGATGAATGCATGGCAGAAGAGCTGCCCCGTGGCGATGTTGATAGCTACCAAGAAGTTTCTGACTGGGAAGAAGGCACCGAACGGAGCCTTTCCCAAGGACCAGCTGGTAGTTCCCACAGTCTCTCTGACTGGGAAATACACAGTGAGCATGAGCTGCCCCATGGAGATGTTGATAGCTACCAAGAAGTTTCTGACTGGGAAGAAGGCACTGAACGAAGCCTTTCCCAAGGACCAGCTGGTAGTTCCCACAGTCTCTCTGACTGGGAAGAACACAGTGAGCATGAGCTGCCCCATGGAGATGTCGAGAGCTACCAAGAAATGTCTGATTGGGAAGAGCTTTCTGAACACAAAGACTCCATAGGCCAGGAGGAATGCAAAGGGAATGGTAAGAGACCATCTGTGCAGTCCAGCTGGGAAAGTGACAGTTTCCAAGACCTTGCTCTGTACAGATTTGAAAAGAAGCTTTTACCCAAACTCTTGCTGTGGGAGGGGGA
>VYXD01006823.1:1606570-1618661 GCA_013397195.1 Hylia prasina
TAGTAAAAACAAACAAACAAACAAGCAAAAACCCAGCACAAAACACAACAAAAAAGCACAAAGAGAAAAACAATAGGAATAGGACTAATACGAAGAAGATTAAGATGAAGAAAGAGTAGTAAATAAGAAAAGAATTAAGCATAAGAACAAGAAAAGAAAGAGTAAGAATAATAATAAGAATGAGAATAAGAACAAGAAGAGGAACAATAAAACAATTAGAATAAGAACAAAGGAATAAGAATGAGAAAAAGAATACAAATAGGAAAAGGAATGAGTAAAAGAAAAAAAAGAGTAAGAATGAGACTAGGAAAAGGAATAAGAAAGAGAATGAGAAAAGGAATAAGGACAAGAATAAGTTGATGTAGAAGAAGAAAGAGTAGAAGTGAAGAAAGAGGAGGCAGAGAAGGAGGAGGAGGTGGAGACCACGAAGACAAAGAAGAAGATCATGAAGATGATGAAGATGATGAAGGTGGAGAAGGAGGAGATGACAAAGACAACGAAGACAACGACGACAAAGGAAAAGGAGGAGGAGGAGGAGGAGGAGAATAGGGACCTGCCAGGAGAATAGGGATGATAATATGATGATGAAGATGAAATAGTAGTAGTAGCAAATTATTGTTATTATTATAACGGTAACATAAAGTTTAAATACACATCCACACATCCTCTAGCATCACAGAATGGTTTAATTTGGGAAGCACCTCAAAGATCCTCTAGTGCCAATAGATTCTCTTCTGCTCTCTTTCTCTCTCTGAGATCTCTTTCCTATTTCTAGCTCTCTCTGTAACATTTGTAAATAAACCCCATGTTAAATAAAATCTGTATGTTGTCATCATATGGTCTCACTCGTGCCTTCATTCGGGCAGAGGCATCTCTCCCTAAAACACATTCTCTGCCCAGTCTGTCTTCAAAGCAGAGGTTCTCCAACCCTCTGTGGATCTCAGCTGCTCTCCTCTGAACTCATTCTGGCCCACATCCTTCTAATGCTGGGGCCTCCATTCAGGGATGTAGTGCTCCAGGTGGGGTCTCAAACAATGGACTAGAGGGCCACAATCACCTCCCTTGACCTGCAGCTCCTCACTCCTTTCCATGCAGCCCAGCCCACAGTGGCTTTCTGGGCTGGCAGCACAGCCTGCCAGGTCACACAGCTTCCCCTCCAACTGCACCCCAAGTGCTTCTCCTCAGCCCCTGCCCTGCTCAGCTTCTTCCCACAGACCTGGTGATAATAAAGCCACTACAGCAGAGTGAACTTCCAGCTGTCTTCTAATTTGTCCAAGGAGTTGTGCTATAAATAATTTCCTGTAACTGCCCTTTAGGACTGCTTTTATTGCTGTCCAGAGCAATCCAGGGGAACCAAACCACAAGAACCACTCCTTCCTTGGAGAATTCACATTCTTTGTCTACATTGACACAAACACACCTCATTTGCTTTCTGAACACCTATCCTTAGCCCTCACACCTGATTCCTGATTTGTTTGTTCTAGAAAAGCATTTCATCGTGCCCAAATTCACCATTTTTCCATCTACCCTCTGATTTTCACAAAAATTCTTTTCGTTCTGTACTTGCCAGGCCTCTTTGCTTTGAACTTCTTCCTCCTCTGGACCCCATCTTTTCCAAGCATACTCAGTGACCATGTGTTCATAGCAGGTTCAAATTTGCCTTTTTCTGACCAGATGTCTGTGAGATGTTTCAGTGAATAGTGCTTTGCACGAGGAAAAATACACTGTGCATAGTCAGTGTGGTGACTAAATCTTGAAGAACTCAGTACCCTGTGCCCATGTGAGCCCTGAGAATTGGAAACAGTTATTAAAGAGCTCATTAAATTCACTTGCTTATTAATTTGCATTTGGAGCTTCACTGGGTTTTGGCACAGTGGAATGTTTGAGGCATTACTCCAACAAGGATTTTCTGAAATACTAGGAGATCTGGACTTTACCTGTTGTCTTTCTTCAGGGGCAGCACTAAGAAACTAAGGTTTCCCTCCTGTAACCAGCTGCTGACTTATATGAAAGAAATTCATATGAATTTAGCTTGAGATTACCACAGAGTATGGCTGTAACTGGCCAATGAATTCCAAAGCTATTTGGAAAGCATTCACAGAGACAGACCCGCAGTCTCCAAATAAATCACAAAAGCTTCACTTTAGTCTTGTTCTGCGTCCTTCCAAGTGCTGTCAGCTCTGGGCTGAAGTCAGGAAATGCCTCACTGGCCAAAGGCTCATCAGAAGCACATCAAGGAACCTCTCAACCAAGATGCCAAACACCCATTTTTTTTTCAGAAGCCAACTGGAACCCATCCATAACTATTTTATCAACTTCAAAATGTCAGCTTTTCATTTAAACTAGATGAAATAGCCAGGCAAAAAGTTGTTATTTCTGTTTGATCTGTCAGCATCCCTCTCTTGTCATCAAGGAAATGCAGTGCCAGACAGCAAAAGCTGATTCACTTTCTCTGCTCTCACTGACTTTCAACAACAACCAGAGAGAGGGAATGTGTCTTGTTTTTCTGTATCTTTCCTGTATCTCTCGTTTTTCCTCTAACAGTGCACAAGAGGTTTTCTTGATTTGCTAAACTCATCAAAAGAAATACAACAAAATCCAGCCAACTGATCTTGTTTGAAAAATGCAAAACTGATCACATTTGCTTGCAATATGTACAACATCCTGAGAGCAGCAGATATCCAATGGGAAATGTTGATCTAACCCTTAGTCCTAATGCAGATCAGCTAAAAGAGTCCACAGGCCTTACCAATACCTCATCTATCATCAAAACAAGTGTTATTTTGGGGTGACTGGCAGATCCTTACTAGGTCCAAATGTATTTCTCCAAGATGGAAAGTTGGGATTTTGAGAGGGTCTAAGGACAGCTCTTCTTTGGAATTCTGGCTCCATTTCCTGGGGTTATGGGAAGATATCCAAGTCTTAACATTCAGGAAGAAAAAAGGTTTCCATCTGAAAACCTGATCCTCCTGAATTCAGCAAGCACACATAGATATCTACAGACCAGCAGTTTGTCACTAACTCACAGGACAACGGAAAGTGTAACCACCAAAAAATGAAGCAGCACACTGTGCTTGCTGCCTTAGCACAGCCATGAGGGAACAACATGCTTGCTTTTCCATGGAGGATGTAACCCACTGCCTGGCTCAAATAGACAGAAAGACCTGGAAAACTCTCTATTTACCATGTTATAATAGGACACTGAAAACTTTGTCCCCTATCAACTTTCACTGAGACAGACCAGGTTTCACATTTTTAGGGGATTGTGGATTGTGGACCACAGTGTTCATTCACCTCCCTCCCTGGAGACATCACACTGTTGTAAGCACAGCAGAGGCAGGGATTTTTAAACCTCAAGAACCCTCTCAACCCAGAGATTAATCATAGCCCAGAAAAAGAGAAGAGCTGTAAAATAAGCTGACCTGAACACAATCCTCTTGATTCTCTCTTTCACTTCTTGTTTGGTTAGATAAGAATCCAGTGGGAATTCAAGGTGGGGAGTTGAGCTAAACTGTATCATTCCCACACGGACCTAAAAGAAAAGGTTATGAGAGGTGTCTGTGCAAGGTTTACACTTTTGATCAATTTACAAACTTGGGAAAACGAAATTGTATAGAGGCAAACTATGTTTTTGCTGTTGAGCCACAGGCACTCTAAATTAGCTTAAAAATAGAGCAGAAACTCCAGCATTATCTATGCAGGCTATAAACAAGGCAAAAAAAGTTTATCTGGAAACAACAGGAGCCTCTGCTGCAGCTAGAGGCAGCTCAGAATCTGAAATTTATCCACTCAGAGCACCTCACAGCCTTGAGGGCAGTAAGTTTATAAGCAACACCTTCTACACCAACTCATTGACACACTGTGCAGGCAACCTTTCCATTACTGAGAGCAGTTCCCTCTGGCACTGAGCACAGCAGGCAACACAAGCTGATACTTTATCTAACAGTTCCTCTAAAACCACTTTCTCTAGTTGAAAACACAAATAGATTAAGTGGTCTGTACTGGGCAATACATCCAAAATACTTCACTGAAGTCTTACAAGAAGTAAGACTTATGAAAATGTGATCATTTCAAAGGTGGAAAGACTCCTAATTTCCAGCCCAGTCTGTGAGGATTAAGTGAAAGACTAGCAGAAAGATGGTATTTAAAAAATAAAACAAAACCCACCACCAAATCTGCAAATATTAAATATTCCCTGCCACAACCTTCCCAAAGAGCTGACATTTATTTGGAAAGGCTCTGGCATGGAATCAAGTCCATCAACTGTCCCCCTCTGCTCCAAGGTCCCCAGCTGAGGCAGGGACTGATGCACACCTGGAACCACAGCAAGTCTGGCTTGAACTCCCTGCAGAAGAACCCCAGGATGAGCCCAGAGGTGCCTCAAGGCTGACTCCAAGGAGCAAGACCTGAGACTACAGCAGCACAGCACCCATTTCCTACTGAGGGAAGCAGAGCAAGCAGACAGTATCACTTACATGTGTGCAGAAAGGTGGTTAACTTCCCAGAAATTAATTCTGCAGCTTTCCAAGGAAAAGCAAGAGAAAGATCCAACTAATCTATGAGCTTCCAAACCAAAATAAAACCAGTAAGAAAACCCCAAATCATAATCTTTAACCTGAAGGATTATGTCTTTTCTCAAGTTCAAACGGAACTGCTTAAAATCTGAAGAATCAAGAAGCATCCTCCAACATCACTGTTTCACAAAGTGCATCTTTCTGAATAAATACTCTGCCCACATGGCAGCTGGTAGGTTGAATTTTGCAATTTCACTCAGCACATTACCACTGGCCTTTAGACACACTGCCAAGCTGTTTGAAAATTAGAGGAGATATTCCTGACACTCACCCTGTCTGGATGGATATCCAAGGCATCACAGAGCTTGCCTGCAAAGTGCTTGGACCTTTCAAAGCTTCCTTTGCCAATGCTGTAGGAGCCATCCAGGAGGAAAAGGACATCTAATGAGCCAGAGCACTGCATCACTGGGAGAAAAAATATAGACACTGTGAAACTGCACTTTGTTAGCCCCACTGCCTGGAAGCAGGCAGCCAAAGAGCTGAAAATCCAGACAAATTGCAGAGGATGGACTGGGGCAGCCCAGTGTTCACAACCCAAAGCCCACATGCACCCCTGCTCTGCTCTAAAAAAAGAGGCGACACCTTGGAGCTCAGAGTCCCAGCCTGGTCTCAGAGACAGCAGGGGAGCAGCCAGTGCAGTGGAGCATCACCCAGCACAGGGAGAGATGCTCTCTCCGAGAGGACACAGGGGTGAGCAGCAGGGAAAGGGAGCCCTGCCCAGTGGGACTGCAGGCTCCCCCAGCCCAAGGCACAGAGGTAATTCCAGGAGGCATTTGCAAAGTCTATCGAGTCCCACAGAGCCCAGTGTCTTTCATCTGCAGCACATTTTTCAAAACAGGCTTTTTTATTTTCCTAAACATGAATTCACTGAACAGCTCCCAGACGCTGACAGAAACATTTTCATCAAAATCTGCCTTTTTCTCCTCTTCAGAGATGTGTCTTTGTACCACCCCTGCCTGCATGAACATGGCTGCTCCCAAGTATAAGTTTCTGAGGTGCTTTTGCTGCAGTGGAAACCCACATATTCACCGACATAAATAAATGAATGGCAGATTGCAGATTATGAAGAGTCATTTTCTAAGCATTTAAAGAGAAATTTTAAAGTCTCCTCTGCAGCATTTTCCAGAATCAGCTTCAAGGGAAAAAGAATCCAGAAGTTCAATAGAGATCAAGCACACCGACCCCTTAAGAGCTCTTTTGGTCAGTGATGTTACTATACCCCCATTATTTATAATCTTTTTATTACCACTACTTTTCCCAAATCATTCCTGCTAGCCAAAACCTGAATTTATAATTAGGGTTTTTTCTAATACCAGATTACAGGGATTGAGAGTTGTGAGGCATTCCCTTCTGGGTCATTGGCTCTCCTAAGGGGCACCCAGCCTTGCCCCGGGGCGCTGTGCTGAGGACGAGCTGCAGCACAGCCTCCCTGCCAGTCCTGGCTTGTCCTCGGAGCTGGGCTGAACCTGGAGCTGCAGCAGGGCTGTTATCCCTGCCTAAGCACGCACAGAGAAAACTGCAGAGCCCCCAGACTGGGTTCAGCCTGGAGAAGCACCCCTCAGGAGGCCCTGCAGCTTCTGCAGGGACTCCCAAGCAGGATGTCTGCAGCCCACCAAGGGACTCTTGGGGACGTGCAGCAGGGACAAACCCCCAAACACCCCCCAAACACGTGTGAGCTGAACACACGGTGCTACAGGATGGAACTGGAGGCCATGCCTGGCATAGGAATAACACAATCTATCCCTTGACAGACAATAGGAAAAAATGGCTATCAGGAGAGAATTCACGACAGAGTTCATCAGTAACTCACTGCAAGTACAAGGGAGCTGCAGGTGAGCATGTGCTGGCCAGCCAGAGCCCCACCACCCCTTCTCCCAGCACCTGACTGTGCTGGCTTTACAGCCTGCAAAAGCCACCCACGTGGGAGATCTGATCAAGTCTGTAATTAATCACAGCTCTTTAAATCAGGATTGCTTGGAGCAGGCTCTGGAGGAACTGATAGAAACACCATCCAGCTGGCAAATAGCCAGTTTGGGAAAAACAGAGCAGATCACGTCCCAGGAGAGCTAAAACCAATGAGGAAGGAAGCCAGGCTAGGGCAGAGGCAGCCACAGTGCTGTGATTGCCAGAGCACTGCTGGGGATTTTATGGACTGAAGAGGGGCTAATAAATGTAAATAACTACAACAACAAAAAACTTCAAAAAAACCCAAAACAAAACAGTCCAAAACAATCAGTGAAAGAGGGAATTCAGAAATAGAAAAGACTTGCTTTATAAAACCAACTTACACTGGCCAGCAGCTGAGATCTTCCCAATCACCTCCTGGCCAACGTGGATTTGTTGTATACCCAACACCAGCAAAGCTGCAGGTTCAAACAGATAATCATTCATGAACAAGACATACAGGATTTAACCTATAACACCAGAAGTGCTGGTTTGCTGTATAGGTTTCACAGTTGCAAAAAATAATTTGGTGACACAGCAGTGTATCTATGTCAGGAAATTCCTTCTAGCAGGGACACAGAGAGCATGAAAAATGACAAGGATGTGACTCCAGCACACAGGACAGTCTCTCCGCTCACTGCATGCAGGGACACAGTGCAATAATGAGAGCTAGGCCAGCCTTAGGCTTCTGAGATTACAGCCATAAACACTGGATAGATTTATGTACTTTTAATATCATAAAATCAGCTTTTCCCACATCAGCAAGATCAGTCACGAGTTCAAACTCTCAGAAAAGCTGTTTCTCCCCCTATTATTTTCTCCCCTTTTGTGTGGAACTGTGTTTCAGAAGTTTATCCCAAAACCTCCTGGAGAGGCACTGACTTGGCTCTCCTTCCTCAGAGTGAAGGACTCCAGCTCGAAATAGGGAATCACCCGAGACAAAAACCACTGATGCAAAATGCAGCATTAAACATACCTTGGGAAAGCAGGAAAATGTAGATGGAATCAAATGACAAGAGGTTCATGGTGACAAATCTGGAGGGAAAAAAAAAAAAAAAAAAAAGAGGCGAGGAATAGCAATCTAATTCCTAAAGCCAATTCGTTTACCTGCAGCTGATCATCTTTTTCCCGGTCTCAGCTAATGAGCTCAGAAACATTTTGTCTGAGGGGCCAAAGTAACTCTGCCCTTGGGAGAAGGGTGGGGAAGGGATAGGAAGGTAGAAGGGAAAACCATGAAAATGAGGGAATAATAGGAAAGGAAATCTCTCGACATACTCCTCTCCTTTCCCATCACATGCGGAGAGAGCAGCCCCGGCGGGGAGGGGGGAGGGACAGCCAGCGCCTCCTCCCCTCGTCTCCATCCCCACCTCTCCTCTCCTCCCTTTCACAGCCGAGTCCCCCCAGGGCCCGTGTGCCCGGAGAAGCCGCGGGAGAGCCGGACAGAGCTGCCCCGGGGCTTCCCCGAGCTCAGTCCGAGCCGCATCCCCCCGACCTGGCCACGGCTCCGGCTGAAAGGTCCCGTCCCGCTGTGGAGCCAGCCTGGGACCTGTCCCTCGGTCCTGCCTCCAGCAGCGCTGCTGCCCATCCCCATCGCGGCTCTCCAACAACACCCAACCCCAGGCTCTTTCATGCCTTATGTTTTACAAGAACTGGCTTTCTGGGGAGATGTTTTTATACATAACTGTCCAGCAAACTCATTTTTCTGCTCATTTTTCCTTTGAAATCAGTGAGGCTGCCATCACATCATAGGTAGATTTCAGTGACACTTTCAAGCATGACCAGATTTAGACCAAATGTATCTGTTAGAGCTCTTGGCTTTCTATTTCAAACGTGTATATTTATTTTTTCTCCAGATTAAAAGCACTCACTGGACCAGCTTCCTGATGGGTCTCTACCCTTGTCATTGCAAAAGCAGATTTTCTTGATGAAGCTAAAGACAAGTAAGTGTGTTTCTTGATAACCAGCTCTATTCATTGTTTTTCCAGAAATCAGGGGGGGGATTTTTCTCACAAAGACTTGTCTCTGCAGCAAATGATATATCCCTCACATCAGGCAAGGCAAGATGCCTAAAGCAGGCCATGCTCAGTTACCTGCACAGGTACAAAACGAAGAAGAGATTAAGAAATCCCCTCTGGATCACCCCACCAGGGATTACAGGCACAATAACACTGTCTTGCAGTGCCAGGTGCATCAAGCATCACCCTTCAGAACATCCTCCCAACACCCCCACCAAATCAACAGATCCCAGGCTTGTCTAAATGAAGGGAGATCAACACAAAACATGACTTCACTGGGGAAGCCCCAGAAGTGTGTACCTCAGGAGCTTCAAGCCCTGCAAATGCCACAGAGGAAAGGTCATTCTCCTGCCATGCCTCAAGGACATTCTTCCTAGGAGCTATTTCCAGAGTGCATATCACCCAAAGCTGGACAGGCCTCTGCTCGCAGTCAGATGTGACAGGCGTTGTGGGATTTCACATTGTTTTCATACAAAACAGGTCAAAATGTTTCTACAACTTGGTTTTATCTTGGGTTTAAATCAGCTAATCTGCAGGATGAATCCTTTGCCTTTTAGGCCAGCCAGACTTTCAGCAACAGGAATTGAAAGAAAGCTTCATCATCACCTGCTGCTCATCAGCATTAGCCCAGGATTAGCAGCAGCAACCTTAGCAGCTTTGCTGAGGGAGTGGGGTGGTGAATGAAGAACATTTTCATTTTATCTTCTCAGCCATTAAAACAGGGAATTTTAATAATATCTGCCTCAATAGTGTCAAAAATATTTTTTAAAAAAAAAAACACACCATGTCAAAACTCCTAATTTTGTACCCAGATTCTCACTTGGCCACATGAATTTGATGGCAACTTATTGAAAGCTAATTAAGAATTGTAACCATGTGGACTGCATTTGGAGGAGTGAGACCAGAGATGGGAAAGAGAGGTGAAGGGGGGAAAAGCTCCTCTTGACAAGTACCTTCCTAACATGTCTTTCAACATTGCAAAATATCACTAATTTCAATAGGAGAGAAAGCAGAAAAGATTATTACACTGTGTATTCATTAAAACAGACCCTTAACAAGCCAAGCAGCCTCCTGTCACTGCTGAGGAATGGCCCCAGCTTGCTGAGAGGAGCTCACTGCTACGTGCTCATCTGATGTTCAGATGGAGGGAGGGAGACAGACCAATCTTCCTGTCTCCTTTTTCAGTCTCTCTCAGCTTGTTTTTCATAAGTAAATTTTACTTTATTCTTCTTGCCAAGGTTTGGAGGCAGTGGGCAACTTCTGTTAGGAGCCCCAGGCACCCCCTCTGCCCAGCCACAGGCATTGTTTGGGGGCAGCTCACAGTGGGATCTGAAACTGAAGGGGTTTCAGGTTTCAGAAGGAAGACAACAGGGAAATGTTTAACTTCTCCCTAAAACAAACATCACAAAAGTTTTGACAATGTTTTTCTCCAAGGGATAAACAGGATTAAATTTCCAGAAGATGCTCTGCAAAACCAGTTTATTTATTCTCCCCCACCCAGTTCTGCAGCAAGGGAGTTTTGAGAGGCTCTTTTCCCCTGTGCAATAAAGGCTCCTGTACATAAAGAGATCTTGATCTTGCAGCACTGCTCACATGGAGTAATGTCAAAATCAACATGCTGCAGATCAGATCCTGTATGACCCATGAGTTACAGAATAACAGACACTTTCCTGACCTGAGAGATTTTGCTAAACTTATTGTGTAGTTTGTTCTGATGAAAGTGCTTATGCTACTGACTTTGCCTGTAGCTAGAGCAGCAGGAGTGTCTCCATCAATGTGTCACTTTTTAAATCTTTTGCCACCTGCAAACCCACCCAATGGAGCAGGAGCCTGCCTCGGCATCACAAGCACTTGAGGCTTGCAGCAGTGGGCAGGCAGTGTGGATGCTGAGAAGAAATGTTTTATGGAGTGGCTGAGAAAATGGAAACAGTTATCTGCAGGAATTTGGTGTCTTAGGACAAACAACAGCATAAAAAAAACAAACAAGCAAACAATATAATTATATTAAGCTTCTAAAAGCATATATGTAACTTTGTCACACACCTGACTGAGAACTCATTCAAGGTTTTGGGTTCTGGAGCAATTACTGTAATTGTTTCTGGCACCCCTCACCTGAGCTGTGCAAATCTGGGCAGGAAATCTCCAGTTGGGTGTCTGGCCTGACCTGCTCTGCTTTGCACCAGCCAGAAAAATCCACACCTGAGGTGGATCAACTACTGATCTACCTATGGCAGGAGCAGGTGTGGATGTTCCCAAACAATGGAGCGTGAGAAGTGTCAGCTTCAGTTGATTCCCTACAGCAGAGGCTGAAGGGTGAGAGGAAAAATCCTTTTTTAAGGTCTCTGGCATGCAATGTGGCTCTCACAATATGATACATTCTGAGAACATCTCATACCTACCCCTTATTATGAAACCAACCCCAAAGCTCACCTTATCTTCCTGCTGCATCTCTGTGAGCCACAAAGGACAAACCACAGCCTGGGAATTATCTCCATGGTGTCACTCTCACAAACAGGTACAAGCTGTTACCTGCATGCATTTTCAGGACAGTGGTCTGTGGACCCCTTCCTAAAGGCCTTGCTTTAGGAAGTAGGGATCTTCCACATATAGGTTTTTTTTTTTTTTTGTTGGTTTTTTTTTGGTGGGGGGGAGAAGTTTGGGTTTTTTTTTTTTTTTTTTTCTTGTAAGAGCTGTGATAGGGTCAAGAGAGATCTTTCTAAGCCATTCCATCTACTTACTCATCTTAGAATCTTCCTGGAACACCCAGACAACTTTAAGATCACACACTGAAGATGACATGGTTGATACCCCAACACACAGAAGATGAGAAGTGGGTTAGAACACACACTGCCTGTCCGGTGCAGCCCTTGCTGAATAAAGTGGGAAAATCTGATTGCATGGACGATTTATCTCACAGCGGTGCCTCATCTTTACTATGCAAAATAAACAGAAAGGCTACTCTCATTTCTTTTATTAAGCATCTGGGTGCATTACAGGTATAATCCCAGGTGCTTTGGTCCTTCCTTGATTATCAAGTCTCGATCAAGCTGTTACTGTGTCTTTTGCAGAAAGATTTCTATTACACACACGGAACGCAACCTGTTGGAAAGCCTGCCCTGGCAGGCTGCTGGCCGCACCCCAAAAGTGCTAGAAATAAATTAAAGCGTAGAGCTGAGTCTGGTTTCCTGCGGGGGTGGGCAATTTTTTTTTATTTTACTAACACAGCGTGGCACTATTTATTGGAGCGAAGAGATTCACGCCGCGTTCCGGCCAAGCCGCGGCAATCCCCGCACTGATCTCGGGATTCCCTGCGGGGGGACCAGAAGCACAGCGGCCGGGGCTCCTCGGCTGCGGAACCGGCCCTTTGGGTGCCTCCTGCCCCCTCCTCCCTGCCTCGGGCCGGTCAGGGGCTCTGAGCCGGCAGCCGCATCCCCGCTGCCCTCCGCAGCCCGCCGACGGGACCGCCCGGCCCGCGGGGAGCCAGTCCCAGCCCTTCCCGAGATGGTTCTGCCGGGCTCCAGCGCCTCCCCGGGAAGGTTCTGCCGGGCTCCAGCGCCT